>CAIGQQ010002602.1:1664794-1681983 GCA_903798035.1 Danio albolineatus
ACTGTACTTACGCGGTACTTTGCGGGTCGTAAAAGAAAGCGTTACCAACTTTTGAAGTTGTGTATCTGATGATCTTACACCTATTTAAAAGCATGTGGTGATGAGTTTTATTATGTGTTCCTTTGTTTAAAGCAAAACAGCTAGTATGCTATTCTCATGTTTGTTAAAAACCATTCACATATGCACCAATGCTTGGATTTATATTGTATGATATTTTTCTCTTCTTACTGCATTGTCAGTAAATATTGTGAAAGAACCGAGATGTGCTCTTGATATTGTGGGTCCATTGAATGCAGACTTGTGAGTAGGCCTGTCAATAATTAATTTATCGACTTATCGCACAATACATGGACATGACCTCAATGATTTTTGGTGATGCAATATATATCACCCATACGTAAAAAATAATTCTTGTGACATTTTAGCCAATTGTACAACCTCTCTCTCTCTGTTGGAGGTGTCAGTGTCAGCATGGTTAAAAAAAAAACATTATAGTATATACCATAAATGACTAAAGTATATTTTGATGTGGGTGCCTGACAACTGAAAATAGTTCTGGTAGCAGATATCGCAGCCTCTGTTACTTTTTACCTTGCATTTTTTTGTTAATGTTTATTATTACTTATTTGTTTAGCATATGCGTTTTCACATTCTGATTCCAATGCCTAATTTATAAATTGTTAAAATGACTATAATTAGATTAAATATTCTTTAGAATAAAATATGATGTGTTCTTTGGAAGATTGTACTTGTGTTATGATGATATTATATTATCATTGTGGCATTATATAATGAGCAGCTTAAAATGGTCTTAAAATGACAATAATATTGTTTATCGCGATACATTTTGGTGCAATATATCGTACAACAAAAAATAGATATCGTGACAGGCCTACTTGTGAGTGCCTCCTTTACATTCACTATTAATTACAGTTTAGATATATAAGTTGTTTATCTCAGGAGTTTCTCTAAATGAGAAAGTAAACATTCACATGAACGCTTTAATAAAGGCATACATACATGATGGTATTGTACTAAGCATCTTTGTAAAGCTTTTGTACATGTTGAATATGTATATTGGTAAGAATACATTTTTTTTTTAAATTGTATGAATCGTGTAATGTTTCAGTTATTTTCCGTTAAAATGCACAAAAAAAAGGAAGAACACATCATTACACAACTCAACAATTAAATGTACACTAGTAGCAAAATCTGATGGGTATAGCATATTGCGTCTTCATAATAATAACAATAATAATAATAATAATTGCTTACATTTATATAGCGCTTTTCTACTCAAAGCTCTTTACACAAGGGGCAAATCTCCTCATCCACCACCAGTGTGCAGCATCCACCTGGATGACGCAACGGCAGCCATATTGCGCCAGACCGCACACCAGCTGATCGGTGGAGAGGAGATAGAGTGATGAAGCCAATTATTATATGGGGATGGTTAGGAGGCCAGGGTGGACAGAGGCCAATGGACAGATCTGGGAATTTTAACGACCACAGGGAGTCAGGACCTCGGTTTGACGTCTCATCCGAAAGACGGCGCTCACTGAGCAGTACACGGGCGTTAGGACCCACACAGACCACAGGTTGAGCACCCCCTGTTGGCCTCACGAACACCACTTCCAGCTGCAACCTAGCTTTCCCATGTGGTCTCCCATCCAGGTACTGACTGGGCGCAGCCCTGCTTAGCTTCAGTGGGCGACCACTGGTCATAATGTGCTACCTACGTTTTGAACAGGAGGTAGAACAATCTGACATGGTAGGACAAATCAACAGAACACCGGAACATATGCCAAGTTATGGCCCAGAGTTGGGCCAGATAGATTTTGCTATGTGGGTTACGTAACTAGTAACACTCTTGGTGTATTCTGTCTGCTCAGTGGGTTGGTAACATCTTTTTGTGTATTGGTCATTTTGGTTATTAATCAAGAATGGTTGCACTTTTAGGTGGATTTAAATTTTTGGTATCACTAGAAAGAGAAGTGTTTGCCAAACAATTTACACTGAGATAAATAAGTATGCTGCACACGACATTCTACTGTATAATAAAAATTATTTGACATTGTGTCCTTCCAGATATTTTGGTTCATCAAAAAATTATTCTGTGTGAACTTTTGGACAATGCCAAGGCAGGACAAATGATAACTAGGAGTGCTTCCAAGGGCTTCACCACAGACGAGTTAGGTTATTTGGATGGCAAGTTCACTTACCAAGGAACATCTTATATCACACAGCAAGAGCTCAATACACATCTACAACTGTCCATGTGGCGTCATGAAAATTTGTACTACCCAGCTTGCATAAAAACTCTGAAAGAGTACCTTAAAAAGAGAGGAAATCAAGTTAACAGGAAGGGTAAATAATGAAAAATACATGATGTACAAAATATATAGGTTTATATTTGTAGATTAAATGCAGACACATTATCTCATTTATTCTGAATAGTCAGATTTGAAAGATGTGATTTACTGTACTTGTTGTGTTTCTCTTTTTTTTATAGTAAAGCCTAGATTGAAATTAATTCAGAAAGCAAACTCAGATTCTGGAGGGGTTCGAGTGAGTTGTTTGGCGACAGGATTTTACCCTCGTCACATCAACCTGACCCTGTTGAGAGATGGACAGCCTGTATCTGATCATGAGGTCACTGGAGGAGATCTGCTGCCCAATGGAGACGGGACGTACCAGATGAGGAAGAGTCTGGAGATCAGAGCAGAGGAAAGAGAAAAACAAAAGTACACCTGCTCTGTTAAACACCTCAGTATCGACAACAAACTGGATGTTCATTTAGGTAATAGATTAAAAAATATATCACAGTATCCCTATGTTTCTTATTTGTGTGAGACTTTGACCGTTGACATGTTTGTTTGTTTCAGAATTTGATCCTGGTGAACCATTTAAATCTGTGATTCCCTTAGTGCTAATGGTTATATGTTTGGTCTTGGTGTTTGGAGCCGTATTCATTATATATAAATGCTGCAAAAGACAATCAGGTATGACAAGAATATAAAGGAATTATAAACATGTGACATGTTTATGTACATAGAGTTTTAAGGGGACACTTATGTACAGTACAAAAAATAAAAATAGCTATTATTATTATGGGATCAGGAGGCCTGTCTGTGTGGAGTCTGCATGGTCTCCCAGTGTTTGCATGGGTTTCATTTAGGTTCTCCGGTTTCCTCCACAGTCCAATGACATGCGTTATAGGTGAATTGGATAAAGTATATCAGCAGTAGTGTATGTGAATGTGGGGCATATGGGTAGCAGGAAGGGCATCCACTGCATAAAAAATACTGTATGCCAGAGAAATTGCGGATTCATTTCACTTTGGTGACCCTTGATAAATTGGGGACTAAGCTGAAAAAAACTTAGTGAGTTAGTGATTGTGGGTTTACATTTATACTTCAAATCACATGGAATGTGTGTTTTCTTGTCTTCTAGCTGTGTGTTATGTTGTTTGTGTAAAGTGTGCAGTTTTTCCTAGTTTGCTTTCAACTCTGTTCTGTTTCAGTCATTCATTCCACAAACAAAATATTCCACAAAGCTAAAATTACAAATCTCTGCATTTAAAAGCTCATTTGAGAGCCAGGGTGAGGTCTCTGTTGCAGGAAAAATGAGCTGCCATTTAAAAGTGTCTTCCCTTATGACAGCTGTTGTATCTTATTTCCTGTTAAGAAATATGCTTCCCATGAATGAGCACAATAACAGTTGTGATTAATAGGCTATTTTTATTGTCTTTCATGTTGTAGCTTCATCAGACAGCGATTATTCTGCTTCTTCCAGTGAGTACACTGCTAAAATGTTTTATATACTTGAACAATACTGAGTAAATAATTTGATAAAATTTTAGTTTTACTTTCTTCTGACGTAACCAATTGTTTTCCAGCATCAGAATAACACTTGGACCATGGCATCAGTACAATTGTTTGTCTTTTGGAAATCTTAACAGTTAATACAGTACAACTTGAAGTTATCTGAAACTCCTGGAAAGAATTGCATCCCTGCCTGCCACACTGATCAACCACTGGTTGCGTTGGAGTGATGTCCGCTCCCTCTTTATCTGAATCACTGCCAATCTCAACTAGCGGACCAATGATGATGCTGAAGCCCACCCATGATTTAAATGAAACTCGAATTGCATCTTTGGGAAATGCATGCGCAGAACGTTGGAAATGTTGGATGTTGAACGTTGGAAAATGTCAGAATGGGGAAAGTACTGCAAGCACACAAAACATTTCAACCTAGGCTCATTCTGATTACGTACCCCTATATACATTTCTGGGGAGAGCAAAATACATCTCAGGAGCTACGTTGTTTTGCTGTTTTTGTTTTCGCGAATTCACCAGTAGCCGCTGTGTATGCATTTTCAGATCTCAAATTTCAAAAATCCCGCTGTTCTGAATGAATCCACCAGAGGCTGATGTCGACTGCTGTCTACTGACTGAATGACTGACCCTTCCCTAAACCCAACCAGTAGTGTTTTCAAAAGCACAGTTTGACTTTTGTTTTAAAGATGAAATGCAGCCATATAAATGTATATAGAGCTGTTTTCAGAATGAGCCTATATTGAATTTAAGTTGAAAAACTGAAGTTGTTTGCAAAAAGGAACACGTTGAACTCAGGTTTCAGGTTTGTGCAATGTAATTCTAAACATATTTTTGATTCTCGCTCATGATCTTTTGGTATACAAGCTCATTGTTTCTTATGGCCCATTTCCACTTAGTGGTACGGTACAGTATGGTTCGGTACCGTACCGTACCACTTTTTGGTCACCCTTTGCAAAGGGTACCAAAAGGCGGAGCTAGACGCGCAGCTGCCAGGACCCGGCATATGTTTAATACACAGCCGAAACATTACACTGAAATAATATAAACATATAATAACGAGCCATGGTCGACCTGAGCTCAAACAAACATTGTCGTCGTCTTGATGAACAGCCACAAAGCCAAGAAGAAGAGCAGACTCTCCCCTGTGCCCCGTAGTTTTTTTACAAGCCCGTCTGAAGCGTGAGCGGTTTTGCTTTCTCATTTGCGCTCGCGTGCGTGTCAAAATTTGAAATAACAAACTTCTTGAGCTGATAATAACGTGCGCTTGATTATTGACGTGCTTTTGAAACCAGATCCCTTCAGAAAACTGACTAACGCGAGACTGACGCGTGCAAAAACAAAGGAAAAGCCGGAAAAAACAAAGGAGCAAATTATTGTTTCAGCAAACATGAAGAAACTGCTAAAAACCATTATCATCACCTTTGGGACTATTATGAACTCGGAATGACGAAATTACTTTTTAACAGAGGTTACATGTGCTGGTGAAGATTAAAGACACAGATAAGAGGTTTGCACTGACTGTGGGCTACATTTTGTGTTGTTTTTGAACCTAAATAAGGTCTAAATGTATGCTGTGTGTAGTTTTTCTGTAATTGGTAACATATCGAAGACTGTAAGGGGCTGGATGTGTTCATATATGCTTTACTTATTTTTTATAATCCTGTTCATAGAAAGGTTATGAACATTTATACACCAGTATATATGTGTATAATAAATCATCTGTTTTGCGAGAAGTGCTTTTCATATGATATGTAAACGACCTGTACAGCTTTACTGTAGACATTTCTTCGAGCGAAAATGACATCGACTGAAACTTCCTGTCGTACACCACGCACACCAAAAGAGTACCCTTTAGCAGTGGAAACGCAAGCTTGATAAAGGTGATAAAGTCGTACTGTACCGTACCACTCAGTGGAAACGGTTACGGTTGCATGTTATACACGAGATGTCAATTTATTGATTTACACTTATTATTTTTCTATCCATGACCATGATACATTGGATGGGATTTTGATCCCATATTGGAGTCCCACCCATCAAGGTGAAATCAAGGTTGCTGTGTCTAAAATGGCCTACTACTCAGGAGGTATTCCATTTGAATTTGAATTTACTACTTGACTGTTAGAAAAGTACATTCTATACAGTATGAATGTAAGAAAAAATGGAACTCGGATGTACTACATCTGTCATTTTGTCATTATCATGTGACCTACCCGCTTCACTGCTTCACTCCCATTCATGAATTCTCTCGCATGGCATCATGGGATAGTGTAGCGTCTATCGGATGCTCACTTTAGAATCTCCACATACTGTAAGTAGCAGTCAGTCATCTCGCACACTGTTTTTTGAATTCTATGAATTTGGTCATGCTACGTAGCTCGCATACTGTTTTTAGCGTACTGTATAGTAGAGAAGTATGCGACTTCGGATGCAGCATGTTTCTGCAAATTAAAAAAATATATATTATAATGCATATTAAGAAATATGTAGTGATCTTATCTTCTTTTAGTCTGCATTAAGAATATTTGTCTCATTCTACTGTTGGTGTATTACTATTTTTTTGTGTTTGCAAAATTTCTTTTAAATGTATTGTATTTGTGTAACGTAGCCTTGTCTTTTGCCTGAGTGTATGCTGGTGTCATTTCAATTTTGTTTTGCTCTATACATTATTATAACAGTGATTTAGCTGAAGTATGCGATTTAGGGAAGTATGTGATTTTTGGACGCAGCATGTTTCTGCAAAGAAAAGATTCTGCAAAAAAAAAAAAAAAAAAAAGGGGGAAAGGGGGCAGGGCTGTAACTGTATTTTCTTTAACTTCAACAAAGTGAATACAGTAAGTGCTGTACATGTGTTGTACATTGTTTATGTTAGTAAACACATTATTTTTGTAGTATTGTATTATAAAAATATGTAGTATTTTGTCTGTATTAAATTTGTCTTATTCTACTGTTGATGTATTACTATTTTTTGTGTGTTTTTTAATAATTTCTAAAAAATGGATTATATTTATGTAACTTAACCTTGTCTTTTGCCTGAGTGCATGCTGCTGTCATTTTATTTGTTGTGCCCTCTAAGTTATTATGACAGCCGTTAAGAATTTATATTATTATTTTTTTTTTTTAATGAAATATTTCCTATTTTTTTATTCTTATTTAATTTTCTCATGATGTGACACTTGATGGAAAACTGTAGGGTTATGTCCTGTTGGGCTAACAAGGTTTTAAATACAGTTTATTTAGTATTTTCTTCTTCTAAATTCTGGTCACGTGATCATAACGGTAAAACTATTTCCTCGATAAGGTCAGCCAGGGTTTATTGTCTGTACGCTTCTTGAGGGGAGGAACTGGATCAGTACTTTCGTTTTGACTCTGCATTGAAGGAAAAGAAATCTTCAATCCATGGGCTTTACCACCAGCAACAAAATGAACACGTTTTATGTTTATACATGTTTGCTTTTGCATTCAACATCTGCTCTAACAGGTATGGTTTCACTATATATTTTTACTTGTACTAACGTTATATATGAAGTTGCGAGCTCGGGGTGGAGCTAGCATTACTATGTTCTCTAGTTTACATGACTTAACGGATGAGTTTTGATATGAAGTCCAACGGTAGTTAATAATTAGCATTGGAGTTTTAGCATATGTTACCAAAACAGTGCGTGCTACAATTTTATCTCATCAAAAACGATTTTAAACCGCATTTTAAAATATTTTTTTTACATCTAACTTTTAAATCGATGACTAACATGAACTCATGATATCCGGGGATTAAATAGCCTATATTTGCTCCTACAGGTTCTCACTCTTTGTCATTGCATCTAACATACATTAAGGGAGAAACAGCATTTCCAGTATTCAGTGCCATCTTCATGTTGGATGACATCATAGTTGGATATTATAATTCAGAAACGAAGATCTACGTTTCAAGAGGAAATACTACTAATGAAGATAACGTGGTGGATCAAAGTCACCTCAGTACCATAAGTGACTATGTGCGTGTTCATTTTATGAGAAGATCAAGTCATCTGAGACCTGTGAACAATACTGAAAGTAAGTTAATTTGGCTGAATAATCAAATTTGAGTTTGATTCCACCTAAATAAAGTGATTTTTCTCAAACATTAAACCAAACACACTTTCTTTCCGAACAGCTCATGTAATTTATCAGATTGTTAGTATGTGTGAAGTGAGTAATCATAAACCTGGACGAATGATCACCAAAAGTGCATTTAGAGGCTCGACGGTTGATGAACTGCAGTTTTTGGATGGGAAGTTTACATATCAGGGTTCATTAAATTACACAATGCTAGAAATGAAACCCTATCTAGAACTGGCCATGTGGCGTCTTGAGACTTTATACTACCCAGCCTGCGTCGAAACCTTGATGAGTTACCTTAAAAAAAGAGGAACACAAGTAAACAGAAAAGGTATGATACAATCTAAATAACTACACCTTTTATGTAATATACATGTAATATACTCAAGTTCCCTTTTTTCAAAGTGAAACCGCGAGTCAGACTCATTCAGAAAGCCTCAGATTCTGGATGGCTTGTTGTGAGTTGTTTGGCGACAGGATTTTACCCTCGTCACATCAACCTGACCCTGTTGAGAGATGGACAGCCTGTATCTGATCATGAGGTCACTGGAGGAGATCTGCTGCCCAATGGAGACGGGACGTACCAGATGAGGAAGAGTCTGGAGATCAGAGCAGAGGAGAGAGAAAAACAAAAATACTCCTGCTCTGTTAAACACCTCAGTATTGACAACAAACTCATCGTCACATTGGGTAATGGGTTAAAACATTCAGAAAATCACTGAAGTTTGTTTATTATCTATTTATAACCTTTTTAACTTTATTGTTTCAGAATTTGAACCAGGCGAGCCATATAAACCAGTGATTTTCTCAGTGCTGATCATCTTGCTGCTGGTCTTGGTGTTTGGGATTGGACTTTTTATATATAGGTGCAGGAAGAAAAGACCAGGTATGACAAAAAACAATGTTCATTCATTCATTCATTTTCTTTTCGGCTTAGTCTCTTTATTAATCCGGGGTCGCCACAGCGGAATGAACTGCCAACTTATCCAGCATTTGTTTTACGCAGCAGATGCCCTTCCAGCCACAACCCATCTCTGGGAAACACATCCATACATTCTCATTCACACACATACACTACGGACAATTTAGCTTACACAATTCACCTGTACCGCATGTCTTTGGACTGTGGGGGAAACCGGAGCACCCGGAGGAAACCCACACAACCACGGGGAGAACATGCAAACTCCACACAGAAATGCCAACTGGCCCAGCCGGGGATCGAACCAGCGACCTTCTTGCTGTGAGGCGAACGTGCTACTCACTACGCCACGATGGCGCCTCAAAAAACAATGTAGAGAATTAAAAATTATCTGTAAAAAAAGCCAGTAAAAAGGCATAACTAAAAAATGGTTACATCCCGGAATACTTCAAATCAGTGATTGGGTTGACATAATTTATGAAATCTATAAGATGCAGAGGCTAACAATGAACCATCGTTTACAGACTAAGGAGTTTAATGAAACATGGAGAAAATGGGAAGAATATATTCTTCCATTAAGATCAGATTTATAATAGAATGTTTAGTCAGAAATATGTGAATTTTATTTTGCTTATTTTATTTGTTTTGTAATGAGAGAAAACATAAAAGAAGAATAGTGAGAAGAACAATGCCTATTTAAATAAATAAATAAATTAAAATTAACCTTAAAGATCCAAAAAGTACCATCCTCACAGTTTCATATGTACATTCATTCATTCGTTTTCTTTTCGGCTTAGTCCCTTTATTAAATTAACCGCCTCATATGTACATAGTTGAGGTAATGAAAAAAGAAAGTAACAAGAAAAGGGTAGACTGGATGCCACAATATGGTTAAAAAAAGTACACAATTGAATTTTAACTGAAAAGCAGCACATCAATATTATCTGTTTCTTTTTGATGATATACGAAAAAACTGAATGTATTGTTTCTTATAATGTCCTTGAATCATTAATGTAACTTCTATATTTTATTATGGATTTTTTTTTTTCGTAATTTACAATTTATTTTATTTCTACAATTTCTGGATTCCAATGTTTGGTTTGTGTACCCATTGTGGAAAAGCCTGTATATATATATATATATATATATATATATATATATATATATATATATCATACATCTGTATGTAAATTTAGAAACTACGATAAAAAACTAAATAAGATTTTTTTTACAAATTTTATTGTAGATGTGATGCTTAAATAATTGTTTTATTTTTATGTTACACAGTGACTTCATTAAGCTGTGATTATTCTGCTGCTTCTTGTAAGTACTTACTTTTTGTAAATGTTATTATTGTACTGTATGTTCAGCATTAGCCCTGACTCCTAACACTGAAATCTTCTTCAGTTCAAATTACAGTTTTAGCATTGAATGTTTATTTAAATTATATTTTGGTTAAATAGTCTATTTCAATTTTATTTAATAATTTTTTTAATTTTAATAGTTCTATTTATTTTTCAGCATCTCAAGAAACCATGGAACCAGCATCCTGAGGGTTATGAAATGTAGTTTTTAACCTTAAAGTAATTTTATCATAATTAAAGTAATATATGTATATAAGTTTACCTCAGACACAACGAATGACCTCAATTTAAAAAAAAAAAAGTCTTCCATCTTTTATTTTAGGTTAATACATATATCTAATGATTTTTTTGTTTGCTGTATCGGAAAAATATATTACAATCATCATATTTTTTTATATAATAATGCCCCCCTTTACTTTTTATATGCTACAAAATGACTTTTTAAAGGCTGTATCTCAATGCTTGTTGTGATCTCATGTGTCTGCAAACAAAACATTATTATAAATATTCAAATAAACATGGCATCTATTCTTTAACAGTATTTTTATAGTGCATTTATTTTATCAGTTACTTTAAAGAGATGGTATTATTTTACTCACCTGTATGTTGTTTCAAATCTGTAAGAGTCGGTAGTATTCAAAGCGGTTCAATTTCATTTAATTCTGCCTGTCAAATGCTACATGTTTCCCTGTATATTTTGCCCTGAACATCATAGATACAGTACAAAGCAGCTAACATGCACTCAAATGATTAATTCCATATAGAAATCTGACACATGGAAATATATGCAAATTATATACATGCTATACAAGTTTATATTTGTATTTCACATATGTACACTCACCGGCCACTTTAATAGGTACATCTTACTAGTACCGGGTTGGACCCCTTTTTGCCTTCAGAATTGCCTTGAATCCTTCGTGGCATAGATTCAACAAGGTACTGGAAATATTCCTCAGAGATTTTGCTCCATGTTGACATGATAGCATCACTCAGTTGCTGCAGATTTGTCGGCTGCAGATTCATGATGTGAATCTCCCATTCAACCACATCCCTAAGGTGCTCTATTGGATTGAGGTCTGGTGACTGTGGAGGCCATTTGAGTACATTGAACTCATTGTCCTGTTCAAAAAGCCAGTCTGAGATGATTCACACTTTATGACGTGGCACATTATGCCACTAGAATTAGCCATCAGAAGATAGGCACACTAGTCATAAAGGGATGGACATGGTCAGCAACAATACTCAGGTAGGCTGTGGCTTTGACATTATCCTCAATTGGTACTAATGTGCCCAAAGTATGGCAAGAAAATAACCCCAACACCATTACACCACCACCAGCCTGAACTGTTGATACAAGGCAGGATGAATCCATGCTTTCAAAGTTGATGCCAAATTCTGACCCATCCGAATGTCACAGCAGAAATCAAGACTCATCAGACCAGGCAACGTTTTTCCAATCTTCTATTGTGCAATTTTGTTTAGCCTGTGAGAATTGTAACCTCAGTTTTCTGTTCTTAGCTGACAAAAGTGGCACCTGGTGTGGTCTTTTGCTGCTGTAGTCTATCCACCTCAAGGTTGGATGTGTTGTGCGTTCAGAGATGCTCTTCTGTATACCTCGATTGTAACGAGCGGTTATTTGAGTTACTGTCTGGCCATTCTCCTCTGATAACCATGCCACATTTAAAGTCTCTTAAATCATCTTTCTTCCCCATTCTGATGCTCTGTTTGAACTGCAGCAGATCGTCTTGACCATGTCTACATGCCTAACTGCATTGAGTTGTTGGTATGTGATTGGCTGACTCGTTAACAAGTAGTTGGACAGGTGTACCTAATAAAGTGGACGGTGAGTGTATGCTATAGCCTATATGCAAAAGTAGCCACTTGTACTTTATGCAACCATAAAGTACAATTACAAATATGCACACTTATGTTCAATATGTTAGATATATTTAAAAAATGCATGTATTGGCCAATTTCGAAAAATATTTTGCATTTATTTTTATATATATGAAATCCAGTTGCATCTCATCTATGTCATTTTAATATTTTGGCATATTTCATTAATCTGTGTGTGCTTATTCAAAATTATTTATAAGACAATTGATAATTATTTATAATTATTTTCCAAATATTTTTTACCAACTTTTAAATTTTTTTCTTAAAACAACTTATTATTAACATGTACTGACATCTTGTGGTTTGGATGCAGAATCACAATGTAAAGGTTTTGGCTACCGTAATCCGCAGTTTAAGGTAGAGTATATCTTTTTAAATTAAGCTATTAATATAAACTATTGGCGCCACGGTGGCGTAGTGAGTAGCACGTTCGCCTCACAGCAAGAAGGTCGCTGATTCGATCCCCGGCTAGGCCAGTTGGCATTTCTGTGTGGAGTTTGCATGTTCTCCCCGTGGTTGCGTGGGTTTCCTCCGGGTGCTCCGGTTTCCCCCACAGTCCAAAGACATGCGGTACAGGTGAATTGGGTAAGCTAAATTGTCCATAGTGTATGTGTGTGAATGAGAATGTATGAATGTGTTTCCCAGAGATGGGTTGTGGCTGGAAGGGCATCCGCTGCTGGATAAGTTGGCGGTTCAATCCGCTGTGGCGACCCCGGATTAATAAAGGGACTAAGCCGAAAAAAGAAAATGAATGAATGAATGAATATAAACTATTTTATTTATTGAGCATCCTTACTCAAAACAACCTAAGGCCTTATTAAGAGTGCAATAATAGTAACATTATCACAGTATGCTTTGAATCTGATAGGGTGTAGGCCAGCCTTAAAAATTATTCTCATACCTAAAATTTTCCAGGAAATAAAACTTGAAACTTGTTTGACTTGTCACTTCTGGATGCTTTTACCGCATTTTATTGTAGAGAAACACACGGTGTCACCAGCCTGAAAACAACATGGCATTTGTGTATTTGTTTGCGTATCTGTGTGTGCAGTCATTGCCAACAGCGGTTTTTACAGGTAGGATTTGTACTTAATTAGGTACAGAACCTGTTTGTGTATAAATCATCTATTTTATTTTACATATTTGGTTTTGTTATTGGATTTTGCATACTTCCTGTTTCTAACCTACTATGCAGTAATTTGATGAGAAAATTATTTTCATGTTACCTTTCTTTCAGATTCCCACTCCTTAATGTTCCTCATAACTTACATTGAAGGAGAGACGCCTTTTCCTAGATATAGTGTTCTATATATGTTAGATGACATCACAGTTGGATACTATGATTCAGAGATAAAAAGCTACAAATAGCTACAAATATAAAACACTACAAATGCAGATAAGGAGGTTGTTCTCATGAATGATGAGATAAATCAACATTTGCTTAATATTTTGTCAATGTGTCTTAGAACTTTTAAAAACAAAACCAAAGGTGAGTGCAGAAAGAAAGTTGACAACGATTGTTTCAATAAACGCATGGAATGTTGTATGAAGTTTTTTTTAAATCAAGAAAATTTGGTTACTAAAGCTAAAACTAAATTGTGTGTATGTACTGTATATTAAGTGGGCTGAAACTGTGTTTGCCTCTTACTGGTTTAATGTTTTTTTTCCCCGTTTGTCAGACTTCAATATTTCAGTCCATCAAACTAATTTATACATTAGTCAAACACAACACAATAAACACATATTGCAGTTTTAAAATGAAGATTTTTATTATTAAGGCAAAACAAAATACAAAACCACATTGCCTCTGTGAAAAGGTTTGCCCCTAAACCTAACAACTGGTTGGGTCACTGTAAGCGGTATCAATTGCAATCAAGCATTTTCGATAACTTGCAATGAGTCTGTTAAAGCGCTGTGGAGGAATTCCAGAATTGTTGTAATCAGCCACAGTATAGGGTTTTAAGGTCATGCATCTCAATTGGATTCAGAACAGGACTTTAACTAGGCCACTTCAGAGTTTTTATTTGGTTTTTCTTCAGCCATTTAGAAGTGGACTTGCTGGTCTGCTTGGAATCATTGTCCTTTTGTCGAAACCGAGTTTGCTTCACCTTGAGGTCACTAACAGATGGCCAAACATTCTCCTTTAGGATATTTTGGTAAACAATACAATTCATGGTTCCTTTTATCACTGCAAGTCACCAAGTATGATCTTCTTTATCTGAAATGCAGTGTTATTTTATGCCACATGAAGTGGGACACACACCTTTCAGAAAGTTTAACTTTTGACAGGTCAGTCCACAAAATATGTTCCCAAAAGTCTTGGGGATCATAAAGACATTATCTGGCAATATTGAGACGAGCCTTTATCCCAATCTTTCTTATGGTGGAGTCATGAACACTTACCTTATTCTTTGGATGTTGTTTTGGGGTTTTTTGTGACCTCTGGGATGAGTTGTCACTGCACTCTTGGAGTAATTTTGGTAAGCCGGACACTTCTGGGAAGGTCCTTCACTGTTTCATGTTTTTACCATATGTAGACATTGGGACTGCAGTGAACCACAGTGAGAGCCAAAGTATTAAAAATGGATTTTTAACCTTTTCTTCTCAATTATTTTCTTTATCATTTGTTTTTGAATTTCTTTGGATCTCAGTATAATGTTTAACTTTTGAGGATCTTTTGGTCTGCTTCACTTTGTCAGGCAGGTCTTATTAGAGTGATTTCTTGGTTGCAAACAGGTGTGGCAGTAATCAGGCCTGGGTGTGGCCAGTGAAATTGAACTCTGTGTGATTAACTAGAATTATATTTATGTAATTTATAATATATATTATATTATATAAAGTTATATCTTAACCAGCACTTTTTTTACACAGGGGTATGTTGTTTTGAATTTTTGATTTTAAAAATGGCATGATGTGTTCACTTATGCTGTCTTTGACTAATATATCTATATTTTTGATGATCATAATTATTAAATTGAGACAAACATGCCAAAACATTTCAATTGTTAAGGAGGCAAACGCATTTACATGTATGCTATATATGCTTTTTTATTTCACATTTGATTGTGACTTATTTTGTGGTTTAATAATTGTTGTGTATGTACATACATAAATAATTTAGTAATAAACAATAATAATTTGGCCCTTTAAACCACTGATCTTGGGAGTCATGGGAATAGAGATGCTGGAATCTGATTTTCCTTTTGGTCTCAACAGGTCCTGTAGTTTATCAGATGATGAATCTGTGTGAATTGTCGGACAATGACAAACCTGGGCAAATGGTGACTAGGAGTGCTGTTGAAGGTTCCACAATAGAAGAAATGCGTTTAATTGATGACACGGTTACACAAGAGGGTATGGAAAAAAGGACAACTCTATATGTGGAGTTTATCAAATGGCGTTTAACAACTACATACTACCCACTCTGCACATCGAGACTCAGGAAATATCTAAAAAAAAGAGCAAATCAAGGAAGGAGGAGAGGTAAAATACACAGTGTTTTTTCATGCGTTTCCATATGTTAAATAGTGTTATGTCATTTCATTTATTTATTATTTTTTTATTTGTTTTTGCTCTGCAGTGAAACCACGTGTCAGACTTATCCAGAAAGCCTCAGATTCTGGAGGTTTTCGTGTGAGTTGTTTGGCGACAGGATTTTACCCTCGTCACATCAACCTGACCCTGTTGAGAGATGGACAGCCTGTATCTGATCATGAGGTCACTGGAGGAGATCTGCTGCCCAATGGAGACGGGACGTACCAGATGAGGAAGAGTCTGGAGATCAGAGCAGAGGAGAGAGAAAAACACAAATACACCTGCTCTGCCAAACACCTCAGTCTAGACAACAAATTAGATGTTGATTTGGGTAATAAACTCTTATAGAAATCACAATCTTACAATGTTAACAAAAACAGTCTCTCAATCTGCCATTTGTGTTACAGAATTTGATCATAATGAACCATTTAAATCAGTGATTCCTTCAATTGTGACAGTTTTGTCTCTGATCTTGGTTTTTGGAGTTGCAGCTGTGATATGGAAAAGACAACGTACAGGTAGACAACAAGTTTTTATTCATTCATTTTCTTTTCGTCTTAGTCCCTTTATTAATCCGGGGTCGCCACAGCGGAATAATCCACCAACTTATCCAGCATTTTTTTTACGCAGCGGATGCCCTTCCAGCTGCAACCCATCTCTGGGAAACATCCATACACACTCACTCACAAACACACACTATGGACAATTTAGCTCACCCAACTCACCTGTACCGCATGTCTTTGGACTGTGGGGGGAAACCGGAGCACCCGGAGGAAACCCACGCAACCACGGGGAGAACATGCAAACTCCACACAGAAATGCCAACTGGCCCAGCCGAGGCTCTTGCTGTGAGGCGAACGTGCTACCCACTAGGCCACCGTGGCGCCCACAACAAGATTTTAGGACAACATAATTATTCTTGCTGACACATTTCTTTAAGTCATCAAATACAAAACAATATTTTTGTGCAACAAATGAGCAATATCACATGAGTAGCAGTGCGATATGTAAGGGATAATCAACGGCTTGCTGTGCGTTAAAGGATTTTAGTGCACGACGTGGAGGCAAAGGACCACACGACGCGTAAAATCCTTTAACACACGGCAAGCCGTTGATTATCCCGCTTATTCCATGGTCATTTGCCAAGGTAGGCCTAAGTTTAAAATAGTTTTTCTCTTTGCAGAGCAATATTTGTCCTAATGTTAGATTTTCTAGTCCCTCCACTGAATCAGCTGTGACAGGCAGACAGAGAGACAGAGAGAGCATGTTTGTGCTGTTTATACCTGCTAATATTTTTAAGAAGCAATTTCATCAGTCCGATCACAAGTGGAAAAATAGGACATTCCCAGTCACACCTCAAGTGTGTTTCCAGTCACATGTTTCTTTTGTCTTTTTACCACTTCTCTGATGAGGGAGGATCTGTATAATAGCTTTTCCTCCACTTAACATTTCCTATAATACCGCGAAAGCTGGCATACCTACAGTATAGTGTCACCGTACCTGGTGTTCTCGCTCTCTCCCCTTCGGTTGTGTTAC
>CAIGQQ010002602.1:1686983-1710396 GCA_903798035.1 Danio albolineatus
TTATAAAAGGTGCCATATCAATTAAATTCACATTTTCAAGTCAAGTGTACTCTAGAGTCTTTGAAGCAAAAAAGTTTATTTCAGAAATCTCTGCTGTTAAATATAGTTAAATTTTGCATAATGAAAAAACATATCAGGACAGGTAGGAGAACATTCTGCTTGATTTATCTTCTTTAAAACAAAAGAAACCAGCCAAACACGCAGGATCAGTGTAATATTACATTATTTACGCTTATAGATAAATTATGAAACTTTTCTCTGCGATCTGCCAAAAAAATACACCTGAGAAAAAAATAATAGGTTCAAATGTCCAAAGAATGACCGTTAGATACACCAAAGAGTAATTATATATCCTGTTTTAACAACAAAGATGCAACAGATTATATCCAGTGGCGGGTCTGGCGGCGGGTCTGCTCTGGCCGTCATAAAGCTTCGCGCTCGGAAGGGAGTCATTCGCGGAGCTGCCGCTGACCGCCTGGAGCTTCCAACATTTTCAAAGATGCGCTATCCATGCACATTAACTGCTGATTTGACTTTAAAATAACTACATTCTCGCTTGAAAAACTCTTAAAACTTAATATTGTGGCATAGTTTATGAGTATTTTCCAAATTTTGCAGATTTCCCGTGCGCCATTAACAGCCCTCATCGGTTTCATATGCAGCACATGCGAGTTGCTATAGTACCTGTACATTTTTTGGAGAAGCGCATTTATTTCGAACTGTGATCAAAACTGATTGGAACTACCTGTGCATTTCAACGAAAATATAGCACACCCTCCAGCCAATCAGAATCAAGAGTTTCAACAGACCATCGAATAAGGCTGTATGTTGGCACCTGTGCGAGCCGTGTATTGGCATGAGGCCGCAGGCCGAAACTGCTACGAGTGTGATGTTGCCTTTATACAACAGTTCGACGGCACAACGGTCTGTATATAAAGAAAATCAAACACAGAGTCTAAAAATCCTTTTGTATGTGGAACTACTTTCTTCCGCCATTCCTTCACATCTGCAGCTGACGTCAGAACAGCAGAAACCGTTGCTTATTCACTTTAGAGCTAGAATTTGAATGATTCTCTAGTGTAATGTCTAAAGTGATGACAAAACAGGTGATTTTGCTCACATTTTAGGGGATAAAGCTGAACGGTTGAAATGGCAACTGTCTACAGACATTTCCCAGTATTTCTCTGTTGCAATCAAGTTCTCAAGGTTATACAAAGAGAGGCCAACACAAAATACATACAATTCTGATATGAGTCCCATCTCACACTCAATACACTACAGTTACTAAGGTGTAAACACAGCACTGCAACATAAAAAAGAGAGTGATCCACTTAGATTGTCACTTACCAATTTTATAATGTTAATCAGCTGATGTAGTCTCTGTGACCATCTTGTCGATGGACAACGTCAACCATCTTTGATTTTTTTAATGGCAGGCTGATGGATGCCAATGCGCTTATCTTAGGGACTTAAAAATTCAAAATAGGCACCATACTTATAAATAAACTGCATATATGCAATCTAAACAACTACATTCTCACCTAAAAAAGTCTCAGATATACATTATGTTGTCCAAAAGCTGCAATATTGTTAAACTTTAGTGAGTTTATTGATCTGCTGTCACTCTATGTGGGTGGAGTGATACAGGAGAGTGAGGAGACTGTACAAGTTCTGATATTGCAGAATGTCACGTTTCAAGAACCAGACAGAACTGTTGTATAAAACTATATTTCATTCTATATTGTGTAATATTTTCTATCTTTTTCCTAAATAATTACAAAAAACTTTTTTTCAGATTCATCTAAAAGTGAGTATTCTTCTACGTCTTGTAAGTACTTTTCATCTCTACCTTACTACTAAATTTACAATTAATGTAAAGCAAACAGTACAAAGAACATAACAACAATATTATTTCATATTTTTAACATTTTCTCATGTCTGATGATAGATAAAACATTAGGAAGCTAATCACAAAATGCACAGAAAAGCTTTAATAATACTACCTGACAGACTGACATCTAGCTTGAGTAGCCAACAAAACACAATGTGTTTGATTTAGGTCTAAAAACTTTTAACTTTATTGTAAAATTTATACTATTGACTACTTTCTCGTGAACAGACACTAAACATTTTTTAATTTATATTTTCAGCATCTGAAGAAAGTGTGGAAACAAATTTACCAATGATGTGCTGTCCTGATCCAAAAATGATATTAGAGAAACAACAAACAAATCAACAAACCTAGCCATTTGATAAACTGTTTGAAGAGTTTTCTCTTTTTTTTTCTCAATCTGCTTGTGTGAAATACATTTTCAGGGTCCAAGCTATTACTCATTTGAATTGATAAAGTATTTGTTTATGACCACCTCTGCTAATCGCAGGCCATGATTTTCCCACATGCTGTATGGCAGAGTCTGATGAATGCCTGTTGTGCCAGATTTATGCCAAATCTGGGCCAGAATTTTTTTTGCTACCTGGCATGAGTTCACGCCAGCTGAAAAATACTGTTCAGCTACCACTGGGTCATGGCAATTACGAAAGGTATCATACTGAGGCTCCACCTTCTCTGGCTCAGTTTCTCTGAGAAGCCCATCTGAAGGTCATATTCGAAATATAAACAATGAAAATCTGCGTTATTAACTTAGTAATTCTAATTGAAAGCAAACGCATCACACATAATCCGAATGAGCTTATTGTACAATGCACCATATTGGCATCATAAAGAGAATTTATTTTTGTAAACACTGCTAAAACTGTTTATAATAGTTATCTGCATGATGATTGCATTGAGTGATGTTAAAATTAAATTATGTAAAATAAAGACGTGTGTTGCATTGTGGTGTAATGTTTTCTGGAAGAGACTAAAAACAATGTATTTTTTTTAAATTCAAGGTTATTTGTAAAGTGCAATTCAGAGTAGTTATCTTTACAAAGCAGCTATTCAGAAAGGTGCACGTTAACACTAAATTACAGTCAAAATTAAAAGTTTATTGGTTGTGTATATTAAATAGCATGTAAACATACAGTAGTAAACCTGCAGTTACACATTATACAGTGCCAATGCAACAAGGTGATATTTGTGTGTATAATACATGTTTAATGAAGTGTATTTGTGTATCGTGTTTGCATTGGGTGGCATGGTGGCTCAGTGGTCAGCACTGTCACCTCACAGCAAGAAGGTCGCTGGTTCGAATCCTGCCTGGGCCAGTTGGCATTTCTGTGTGGAGTTCCTCCTTCCTCCAAACAGTCCAAACACATGCACTATAGAATGTATAAACTAAATTGGCTGTAGTATTAAGTGTGTGTGAATGAGTTTGTCGGTTGCGGCAGGAAGGGCATCCCCTGTGTAAAACATATGCTGGAATAGTTGGTGGTTCGTTCCGCTGTGGCAACCTCTGAAATGGAGACTAAGTCAAAGGGAAATGAATGAATGAGTGTTTGCGTTGTCCTCAAACCCCTTGTAGGTTTGGCATCATCTCTTCATAGGTCCTGGATCTGATCGAGTGGCACTACGCAATCATTAGAGGCCTTGTGATCCAATAGTATCTGGCTGAGTGCACTCAACATGTATTCAATAGACTAGTGAGGGGGGCACTTTAACATTTCTCAATATATCATGCATTCAATACATACAGTTTATGACTATTTTGACTAAACCTGTAGCATTTGCAGAAACAAAATTGACCTTCCTTATTCATTTATTCATTCATTTTCTTTTCGGCTTAGTCCCTTTATTAATCCGGGGTCACCACAGCGGAATGAACCGCTAATTTATCCAGCATTTGTTTTATGCAGCGGATGCCGTTCCAGCTGCAACCCATCTCTGGGAAACACCCATACATTCTCATTGACACACATACACTATGGACAATTTAGCTTACCCAATTCACCTGTAACGCCCGTAACCTGTAATATCTTTGGACTGTGGGGGAAACCGGAGCACCTGGAGGAAACCCACACGAACACAGGAAGAACATGCAAACTCCACACAGGAATGCCAACTGACCCAGCTGAGGCTCGAACCAGCGACCTTCTTGCTGTGAGGCGACAGCACTACCTACTGCGCCACCGTGTCACCTTCCTTCATTATTCACATTTATTATTTAATGTATCTTTAATTAAATCAATCTAAAATAAAGAATTAAGGAGGCAACAGCAGATGTTTTTAAACAGTTATTCTAGAGTAAACTGACTAAGATAACTTATAGGCAGTGAGATTTTCCAGGAAATAAAACTTGCAACTTGTTTGACTTGTTTTTTGTCACTGTCGCTGCATGTGGCTGTACAGAACATGTTTTCGCCAGTCTGAAAACAGCATGGCATTTTTGTATTTTCTCTGTGTGCTTTCATTCCCAACAGTGGTTTTTACAGGTAGGATTTGCACTTTATTGATTCACTTTTTGTTGGAAAATCTTAACACATTGTTTCTGAGATTCTACTCTCAAGTATATTGATTGAAAAAATATAGGTAGCTCTTGTTACCTTTCCCACAGGTTCTCACTCCTTGTGGTTCCTTGTAACTTACATCGAAGCAGGGGAGATGCCATTTCCTGCAATAAGTGGTGTATATATGTTGGATGACATTACACTTGGATATTATGATTCAGAGATGAACATCTATGTTCCAAGAGGAAATACTACAAATGAAGACGAGGAGGTGGATCTCATTACTAAAGACATAAAAGAATACACTCAACCTTTTATTCATGAAAGACTTTCAAAAAGGTTTGAGAACAAAACAAGAGGTAAGTTGATCTAGTAAGTTCATTATAATTTACAGTTGAAGTCAAAATTTTCCGCCCTCCTGTGAATTTCTTTCTCAAATAATGTTTAACAGAGCAAGGAATTTTTCACAGTATTTACTATAATATTTTTTTCTTCTGGCGCCACGGTGGTGTAGTGGGTAGCACGCTCGCTTCACAGCAAGAAGGTTG
The DNA here is from genome assembly GCA_903798035.1 of Danio albolineatus. Taxonomy (NCBI): domain Eukaryota; kingdom Metazoa; phylum Chordata; class Actinopteri; order Cypriniformes; family Danionidae; genus Danio; species Danio albolineatus. The sequence goes on from CAIGQQ010002602.1 coordinate 1,691,918, forward strand.
CTGGTTTAAGCCCGGGCTGGGTCAGTTGGCATTTCTGTGTGGAGAAGATATGTGGTATAGGTAAATTGGGTAGGCTAAATTGTCCGTAGTGTATGAGGGTGAATGAGTGTGTCTGGATGATTCCCAGAGATGGATTGTGGCTGGAATTGCATCCGCTGCGTAAAACATATGCTGGATAAGTTGGCGGTTCATTCCACTGTGGCGACCCCAGATTAATAAAGGGACTAAGCCGAAAAGAAAATTGATTGAATTAATGAATTTTTTTCTTCTGTAGAAAATCAGTTTGTAATAATAATAATAATAAAAAATAAAAATTAAAGTCAATATTATTAGCCCCCTTAAGCAATATATATTTTTTAGATTTTCTACAAAACAAGCTATCATTATACAATGACTTGCCTAATTACTCTAACTTGCCTAATTAACCTAGTCAAGCCTTTAAATGTCACTTCAAGCTAAATGCTAGTATCTTGATAAATATCTAGTAAAATATGATTTACTGTCATCGTAGCAAAAATAAAAGAAATCAGTTATAAGAAATTAGTTATTAAAACTATAATGTTTAGAAATGTGTTGAAAAAAAAAATATGTATATTTATATATATATATATATACATATATATATGGTTCAGAAGTGTATATTTATTTATACAGTATTTTATATTGTTTATAACACACACTACTGTAGGAGTAAGTTTTGAATTATTGCCAAATTTTTAGATCAATTTGCTCCATGACCAATCTGCCACCTGACTTTTACATGATATTAAAGTCCATGGATGAAAAGTATCCAACCATTAGCCTAAAATATAATGCTAAAGCTACCTCTATGTAATGTAGTGTGTATTTATGTTGCACAATTATTGTGTATGGCCTTACACCCAAAGCACTTCACAATTATGAGGGGAGTTGGGCCAATTCAGTCGATGGGGATGATTGGGAACCCATGATGGGTAATGGCAGATGAGGGAATTTGCCCAGGACACTGGGGTTAAACTAAACTCTTTGCGAGAAGTGCCATGGGATTTTTAATGACCACAAAGTGTCTGACAGTATACTGACAGCTTACTGACAGTATAGTGTCCCCTTCACTTTACTGGGGCATTAGGACTCACATAGACCGCAGGTTGAGCACCCCCTGCTGGCCTCACTAACACCACTCCAAACAGAGACCTAGTTTTCCCGTGTGGTCTCCCATCCAGATACTGAACAGGCTCAGCCCTGCTTAACTTCACTGAGTAAAAAAGAGGATTCACAAGTAATGCAGCCCTTCTCATCTCCCCAATAATCTTCCTTATTTTTAACAGGTCCCGTAGTTCATCAGTTTCTGAGTTACTGTGACTTGCCAGACAATGGCAAACCTGGGCAACTGATCACTAAGATTGCTTTCGAAGGCTCCACCACAGATGAAATGCGTTTTTTTGATGATGCAATAACTTTTCAAGGCATGGAAAAGATGACAGCACTACATCTAGAGTTATACAAATGGATTCATGCGACTGTATTCTACCCACGCTGTACACTGATTCTGAGCAATTATCTAAAAAATAGAGCAACTCAAGGGAAGAGGAGAGGTAAGCATGTAATGTGTTTTCTACATGCTTTTCAATAAATTGTAGAGCATGTAATCTCTTACTTTTGCTTCATTTGCTCTGCAGTGAAGCCACGAATCAGACTCATTCAGAAAGCCTCAGTCTCTGAAGGGTTTGTTGTGAGTTGTTTGGCGACAGGGTTTTACCCTCGTCACATTAACCTGACCCTGTTGAGAGATGGCCAGCCTGTATCTGATCATGAGGTCACTGGAGGAGATCTGCTGCCCAATGGAGACGGGACGTACCAGATGAGAAAGAGTCTGGAGATCAAAGCAGAGGGGAGACAAAAACACAAATACACCTGCTCTGCTAAACACCTTAGTCTGGACAACAAACTGGATGTTATATTGGGTAATGTGGAAAAAATTCAAAAGTACAACAGTGCTTTCTTAGAAATCTGTTTGTGACCTTCTTAATGTTTGTTTTAGATTTTGATCCTGGTGAACCATATAAATCTGTGATTCCCTCGGTGCTGATAGTTTTGGCTTTAGTGTTGGTGGTTGTGACTGGAGTCGTTATTTACAAACACAGAAAAAGACACGCAGGTTAGATAAGAATGCCAAACAATCATAATTCATTCAGGTTTTTTTTTTTGTATGAACAATAAATCGTCATTTTCATATATAACATCTTTTTGATTTTGTAGATTCTTCTAGAAGTGATTACTCTGCTGCTAGTTGTAAGTAAAACATGTATACTGGTATCATTTTTAAATATATGAATAATAAACAAAAACATCTGTTTGATCATTTTTCAAGATTAATCCTATATTATTTTATTTGCAGCATCTGAAGAACATTCTGAAACAACATGAATGATGTCATATGATCATTCATTCATTCATTTTCCTTCGACTTAGTCCCTTAATTTATCAGGGGGCGAAACAGCTAAAGGAATCGCCAACTTATCCAGCATATGTTTTACACAGCGGATGCCCTTCCAGCTGCAACCCAGTACTGGGAAACATCCACACAAGCTCATTCACACACATACATTATGGCCAATTTCGTTTATTCAATTCACCTACTGCGCATGTCTTTGGACTGTCGGGGAAACCGGAGTACCCGGAGGAAACCCACACATGCAAGAACATGCAAACTCCACACAGAGATGCAAACTGACCCAGCTGGGACTCGAACCAGTGACCTTCTTGCTGTGAGGTGACAGTTCTAATCACTGAGCCACCATGTCACCCTGTCATATGATTAAAGAATCATAATCTTAAAAATTAAAGGTAATTCCCCTTGCTGTCCTCCAATAAAAGCACCTTTATAGTGAACCAGTATCTCCGGGTGCGTTCTGTTTTTAGCATTGCATTTTCTTTTTAGGTTGGCATCAATATCTGCATCTAAAACACTACACAACAGACTGGTATCTGACTTTATTAGACTTGCACTTAAGCCTACATTAAAATATTATGCTAATTTTGCTCTTCATAATTTGTTGATGTCTTAATGCTAATGTATACAGTAAAACTCATTTAATAAGCTGTGCATTTCTCATGAACAAAACTGTTGAAACATTAAAAACATGGATGGGTGGAGAAACAGCTTAAACCACAAACTTACAGCCCACTCCTCTACTGATGATCAGCAGTCTGAAGAGTTTTCTTTTATAAGCACACTTTTCCAGTAGCCTATTTTAAAAGTTTAAGAGTTTGAGTGTTGTTTGTCTGAGTTGGTTGTTGGCCAGTGCTAGTCTGAAGATTTCAGACAAAAGGGAAAGTAAAGACATTTTTATGGTTCAAAGATTGCTTAGCATCATTTTTTTCATTAAACTTGTCCACTCTTGTTTTATAAAAGTGGAGATTTGGTGGACAAAAAAGATAAGAGTAAATAAAACAAAAATGTTACACCGAACTCATGCGCTTTTGTGTCATGTATCTGGCGCCATCTTGTGTGTCATTTACAATGTATTTTTCTGCTAAACTCTAAAGATGGAAAATGAACTTAATTAAGACAAAATATTTGTTATGTCTCCGTACGTCATACATTAATTCAGGAAATTTCATTTTCAGTGTCTAAAAAAGGTAAAAACAATTAGTTAAATTTGTCAATGTGTTGCTTAGCCTGAAGAAACAACAGGCTACGTCATATTGTTAAATGATATGTTGAAAGTATATTACAGTTTATTTTAAGCTTGTGGAATGTTAGAAAGGAATTTCAGAATCTGAAGTCATTGCCTGTTTACAGTGTGAAGGCTACCTGTGAAGTCATCGTTTCTCATGACTGTTAGCAAAACATTAACAGCTAAAACAGCAAATAATCTCTAACCATGTGGAACAAGACAATGCTGGTAAGCGAGCGCTGAATGAAAACAGCACATGAAGCTCAAAAATATGGACAACATTCTTTATCTTGTTCTGATTTCGCTTCCAATTGCTGCTCCAAAAGGTAAGATTTCAAAAGACTTGGACATGTGTGGTAAATATCTAAAATTAAGTTAATGCAATGTACATATATTTTTGAGGGTAGCGAAGAAATTTTATGGAATAAGTCAATTAAAGGGCACCTATAGCATATCTAATTGACAAGATATATAGAGTAGCATTTTAAGCATAAATTCACTGTATTGTTCTAAGAAAACAATGTCATATTTATATTTATAAATGGACATTTGTGTTAGATGATTTTATTTACATAATCCATTTAATCATCCGATTTTAGAAATTAATTTGCAGAAGGCCAAATTAAAATTTATGACCTATTATGATTCCGCATGGTTTTTACACTTGCTGATATAAGTTCATTTGCTCCACAAGTTTCCAGTTTGCATAAAGCCTGTTGATTTAGTAAGGAATTTTGGAAGGAAGCAAAACTCAGGTCTGAAGATTTATTTAGTTACACTCTCAGAGATAAAGGTACAGGAGCTGTCACTGGGGCAGTACCTTTTCAAATGATAGCTATTTGTACCCAAAGAGTCCACAGTGGTACCTTAAAAACGCATGTTAGTGCCCACATGTACCTAAAAAGTACCTTTGAGGTACTATTACGGACCCTTCACGTGCAAATACGTACCTTTTGAAAAGCTCCTGTATCTTTATTTCTGAGTGTAGAGACAATAGATGAAGGTATATACTGTTTTTAAGTTCTGTATAGAAAATACAAATAAATAAGTATATTAAAAATTATTAAGTGCAACATTTTGTGTCATGCATATATAAATATACAACTTTTTTTTTCATATATACATGTATATATTTTGCAGGGTCTCACTCTTTAATGTTGGTTGCCACGTACATTAAAGGACAAACACCATTTCCTGAATTTAGCTATGTGGGGATGCTGGATGATGTTCAAATTATTTATTATAATGGTGAAACAAAAACTCTCGTTCCAAGAGGAAACACAACAGCTGAAGACGATGTGTTTGATTCTAATGTTCTCCTCAAAATCAGTGATAACATCCAGTCATCTTTTATGGAGAAATGGGTCGTAGGAACAAACAATATAAATAAAACTCAAGGTAAGTATAACATTACTATAATTTTTATAAAATTTTATTAATTTTTCCTTTTTTTCCCCTCTAAAACATCTTTGTCTCCATTCAAGGAGCTCTTGTCCTTCAGAGGCTGGTTGTTTGTGAGCTTAAAAACGATGGTGAACCAGGAAAAATGATCACACGAGATGCTTTCAGAGGATCTACCACAGATGAATTGCGATATGTTGACAAGACGTTTACATATCAGGGTTCTTTAAATGTCTCGGACAACCTGCTAAAAATCCATCTTGAAGTCAGCAGAAGGAATCATGAATATTTATACCAACCCTACTGCATCAAAACACTCAAGGGTTACCTTAACAAACGGAGGAATCAAGTCAACAGAAAAGGTCTAATTACAATTACGTTTCGCTTTTTCCAGGTCACTGTGTAGTGGAATTAAAAGATCAGTTTCTGTTGCGTTTTTATTAACAGTTAAACCTCAAGTCAGACTCATTCAGAAAGCCTCAGATCTTGGAGGGTTTGTTGTGAGTTGTTTGGCGACAGGATTTTACCCTCGTCACATCAACCTGACCCTGTTGAGAGATGGACAGCCTGTATCTGATCATGAGGTCACTGGAGGAGATCTGCTGCCCAATGGAGACGGGACGTACCAGATGAGGAAGAGTCTAGAGATCAGAGCAGAGAAGAGGGAAAAACACAAATACACTTGCACTGCCGCACACCTCAGTCTGGACAACAAACTAGATGTTTATTTGGGTAATACATTCTTCATTATAGTCCACAATATAACAAGAAAAATCAATATCCAAAGTTAATCTCTCAGTTTGTGGTTCATGTTTCAGACTTTGATCACAGTGAACCATTTAAATCACTGATTCCTTCAGTTTTGGTGGTTTCGACTATTATGTTGGTGTTTGGAACTGCAGCTGCTGTGATTGCAAGGAAAAGACGGTGTTCAGGTACAGCAGGAACCAAAAATAAAAAAGTAACTAATTGATATGTTTTCTAACAAACAATCTTCGGTTTGGGTTTTAGATTCCATTAAAAGTGGATATGCTTCTGCATCTTGTAAGTACTTTACAATAACTATATGAATTATTGTACATTTAGAGTTCTTCATTACACATTTAAAAATACTTTTAATTTTCAGCATCTGAGGAGAGTCTGGACACGTCACTCAAATGAATAGAGAAGGCTCTTCAAGTGGACGAAAATATATATTCTGGCATTTTCTTTTATATGTCTGTGCCAAGCAAGTGTTCTCTTGTTTTCCACACATTCCAATTATTTTAATTTATGTAACTACACTAGCAATGGGTGCACGAGGCCTAATGTCAGTACTATGTCTGCAAGAGTCATGTCTGCAAGAGTCATTGTCAATCATAACCTGTTGTTTTCTTGGTCTGATGTAAATTTGTTGACAAGCCGTTATTTTAAGCGGTCATTGCACTACTAGTTTTATTAATTTAATGGTTTGTTTTTATAGTGTCTATGTACAGTATATCATCCGTTAATACATTTTATTATTTTAACATATAATATAAATCATTTAATTTCTTTAAAGAAACATGGCTATTATTATATTGCAGGAAGTGCAGGTTATAAAGATGCCAAAATACAACCGCAGAAAAGACTTTAAAATCAAATCTTTGTAAATTAATTAACTTATATTAATGTTTTTTCAGCAATTGTTATGGACGGCAATGTTTTATTTATCCATTTTTACAGTATATATATAATTAAAAATACATATATTTTTTAGAAAAAATTATTATTATTGAAATGAACTATGTTGTTTTTGTTTATAGTAAAACCATCATGTTGACAAGCATTTATAATGATTCTGATCAAGATTTTAGTGTACATGTCAGATGGCTGTCTTGTTATATTTTACTTCAGCTTATCAGCTGAGGCTAGAAATAAAATCTTATCTAGAACTTCATCTTGAGACTTTATATTACCCAGCTGTCATAGAAATCCTGAAGAGTTACCTTAACAAAAGAGAGGAACCACAAGTAAACAGAACAGGTGTAATGTCCATTCAACAGTTATACACTGTATGTAGGCTACATACAGTGTATAACTGTTGAATGGACATTATACCTGTAGGTAATACTGTCTTATCATTAATCATTTTTGCTGCTCTTCTTTTCTTTCACAGTGAAACTATGAGTCACACCCATTCAGAAAGCCTGTACAAAGTTGGTACTGAGGAAATACATTTCCCAAAGGTACATATTGTAGTACTGCATGAGAAGTACTAAAGTGTAAACCTAACTAAAACTAAACTAAAACTAAAATGGTACCATCCCATTTATATATATATATCTTAGCATTTGAAGAAAGAATTTTTACATCACTCAAATTAATTGAGAAACATCTTCAAACCTCAGACATACAGTGACAAAGTTATGATTCTTTAAATATATTGACCCAAAATGCAACATGGAAAATGGTTTTGATTATAGTATATATTAATATTGAGCCATTATAGTCCCCAAAATATTTCACACATCAATTTAACATCCAAAGAGATTGTTGTAACGACAAACTAAACTACCAATTAAGATCTAACAATTACATCAATGCTTAAATGTGTTCATTTTCTATACCAATGGTTCTGACTGTATTTCAATACTGAATATTTCATACGAATGTGAAATGGCAAGTCAAAGCATGTTTTAAGAGTTCAAACCTAAATATTGCTTTGCACTAATAGCAGGTCTAGTATGCTGTCACAGGAGAAAACCCTAAGCTCGGAGATACTTGAGCTCAGGGCTTCCGGCTGGTCAATAAGCATATAAGGGTGTCTGAGATCAGGTAGGTCTCGAGAGCTTCCCCTGGTAAAGGAGCAAGAGAGGAGGTGGGGTGAAAGGGGGGATTCTTCCAAAACAAAGATAAGGTAGTTGGGCAAAATCGGTCTATTTATTGTAAGCTAAATCAATATGATTGGATTATTGCTGATTACGGATGAGTGGCCAGCCGCTATCAGTCATATCACGTGCTCCTCTCGAAATTATTTTATGAAACTTCACTTATCTAGACTGCACAGTGGTTGCTTATAAAGCATTTATTTTAATGAAAAATAACTGTTGAAATGCTCATACAAACAAAAGTGTGGATCAACAGTGTCGATCATTTGCATTAAGATGTTGACTGAAAGCCAATATTTTGTGTGCAATCAATATGGACAAGGTTCTTCACATTCACCTAGCTGCTCCAAAAGGTACAGTTTACTTTTTTTTCACATTCATTTTTTCTGTTAATAATTATCGCTTTCACTGATAAATCTCATATCTTCTCAAATGACATCCTAGGTGCTAAACAGAACAACATGACCAACTGGCTGTGACATTACTAATCATACAATATTTATGATTAATAAGTAAATGAGTTCCCAGGGATGGGTTGTGGCTGGAAGGGCATCCGCTGCGTAAAACAAATGCTGGATAAGTTGGCGGTTCATTCCGCTGTGGCGACCCCGGATTAATAAAGGGACTAAGCCGAAAAGAAAAAGAATGAATGAATAAGTAAATGAGTTTGCTTATATATTTTTATGATTAGGATTTACTTTACTCATGTTATACATGTGAGATTTTAACCATCAACATGTCTGTTCATTATATGCTATTTTTACTAAAAGGAAGAGTGGAACACAACCTAACACTTTCTTGTTTTTCAAAGTTTGTGTGAATGCACATGTGTACTTAATTTTTACAGTAATAACGAGTATAATTTAATAAATTGATTCAATTGTGGTTTTGTTTCATAGTATATACTTGTCAGTTTCCTCAAAAGAAAGAATGTTCCAGCTGCAACCCAGCACTGGAAAACATCCATGCACTCATTCACACGTATACACTACGGCCAATTTAGTTTATTCAATTCACCTACATAACACATGTCTTTGGACTATGGTGGAAATGCCAACTGACCCAGCCGGGGCTCAAACCAGTGACCTTCTTGCTGTGAGGCGACAATGCTAACCACTGAGCCACCGGGTTGTCAGAATTATTAGCCCTTTTGTGTTTTTTTTTTCATTTTCAATATTTGCTGTAATATTTTTTCTTTTGGAGAATTTTTTTTTTCAGTATTATTAGCCGTCTCAGGCAATTTTTTCAGTTGGCTACAGAATAAACCGTTGTTTTACTGTAATTAATTACCCAAATTTGCCTAGTTAACCTAATTAAAAAACCTAACTTGTGCAATTCTGAGGAAAACAATGGTTATTAACCATATTTTTAAAACTGTAAAGCTAAAGCTACAAACAATGGGTTTTTGTATCCAAAATATGTGTGTATTTTTCCCCCTTCATTTAAAGTTTCTCCTTTTTGCATCGTGTAGGCAACACCTTTAAACAAAACAACACAACTTGCAAAACTTGTTTCATTGTGTAATGAAAGTAACTTTTGAGAGGAACAAGTCGCCTAACAAAATGAAGAAATTATTAATTTTTCTATATTTGCTGTCAGCTCCAACAACTATTTTAGCAGATATGACTTTGTATTATATACGTATATATATGTTATATATGTAAATATGTTTAATTTAAACTGTTTTTGAAAAGCCTTTAAACCACATTGCTTGGTTGTATTTTGGTAACTTAAAACTACAATTTTAGACTGAATGTTTAGACAATGTCTAGTTTATTTTGTGCCAATTGCAGTTACAAGAAATCATTCTTCTTAGAAATCATTTGTAGTCTGCACGTCTTATTAATAATCCACACACACACAATCACACACGCACACACAGAGAGAGCGAGCGAGAGAGAGAGAGAGACCAACCATACTGTTACTTGCTAACACTGCCATGTTTCTATTAACTGTAAGATTGCACACATATATGACTACAGCTTATACCTGCATAGCACAAAAACTCAAATCTCACAGTTTGTCAGTGCTGAGTTAAAATGTACAGTAACTTACCTAAAATGTTGTTAGTTAAAAAACGTGTTGTTGTTTTACAGGTTCTCATTCTTATTGTTGGCTTGCAACCCGCATTGACGGAGCGTCGCCATTTCCTGAATTTAGTGTCACGTTTCAGTTGGATGACATTACAGTTGGACACTATAATTCAGAAACAGGGACCTACGTTCCCAGAGAAAATACAACAAATGAAGATGAAATGATTTCTTACATTAGTTATGACATGAGGCAAGATTTGCACCCATTTCTTGATTTGAAAATGAAATCTGAAAACAAATCAGGAGGTACAGTATGAGCATCTGGTAGTATATTTTGAGGCGTAAGCTGCTGTTTCTATGATTAGACATGTTTAATTGTTTAACGTGCACATTTATTAATTAAAGTTATACGTAACCATATTATAGTTAAAATGTTAAAGGCTTAAAAAACATTTAAGGATTAAAAGGTGTTAAAAAGGAACTTTAAAACGGAATTGAAATATTGTTCAATTTGTTCTTTGTTCAGAGAAAAGCACAAACGTTTAAATAATTCTTAGAATTCTAAGAGGTAAATAAGATTATATCACACATTTTGGCAGATTTGTTGGTGTATCAGTTGATGACACTTTGTGAATGGTCAGACAATAACAAACCTGGACAGTTGATTACAAGGATGGCTGTTGGAGGGTCCACTACAGAGGAAGGACAGTTGTTGGACAATAAGTTAACATATAACAGCAAAATAGAAATGACACAAACATATTTGGAGATGTGGAAATTCATGCTTGAAACTGTAATTCACCAACGCTGCCTTAGACGTCAAAAGTTTTTCCTTAAGAAAAGAGGAACTCAAATAAAAAGGAAAGGTAAGACTCTGACTTTTCAAATGATAGATTTTAGCCATTTGAATCTGTAATATAATCTTCCTCTTCAGTGAAACCGAGAGTCAGACTCGTCCAGAAAGCCTCAGATTCTGGAGGTTTTCATTTGAGTTGTTTGGCGACAGGGTTTTACCCTCGCCACATCAACCTGACCCTGTTGAGAGATGGACAGCCTGTGTCTGATCATGAGGTCACTGGAGGAGATCTGCTGCCCAATGGAGACGGGACGTACCAGATGAGGAAGAGTCTGGAGATCAGAGTAGAGGAGAGACAAAAACACAAATACTCCTGCTCTGCCAAACACCTCAGTCTGGACAACAAACTCATCGTCACTTTAGGTAATCGGGTGTAAAAACCTTTAAAAATATTGCAAAACCATGTTTGTGATCTGTTTATGATCCTTTTAAAAATGTGTTGTTGCAGAATTTGACCCTGGAGAACCATTTAAATCAGTGATTCCCACAGTGCTGATAGTTTTGTCTCTGGTGTTGTTGTTTATAACTGGAGTCGTCATATACAAATGCTGGAAGAGACGAGCAGGTAGGATTGACTTTGTAATAAAATAAAACAAAATAAGATCAATCAAGCAATTTTTTTTTATTAATGCTTTTGATTGTAGATAAAGATTGTGTTTCATCATCTAAAGGGGATTATTTCTCTGCTTCAAGTGAGTGTTTTGTTTTTAAATATTATTTTGCCATTATTTTACGTTATCATAATTTTTTTTGTCTGTGTGTGCATATTGTGTTGTCTAATCAAAAACTAATTCAATTTTAGCATCTGAAGAAACCACCGACACAACAGTAACAACAACAACCACATCAGGAAGCTACTGAGACTAGTGAAACAATAAATATATGATAAAGAAATCGCCTCTTATGAAATTGTAAAATTGTAAGCTTCACATACCAGTGTTAAGTAAGCCAAAATTAATACCAAACACCCAGTAATGACCATATATGTTGTACTGCTGCTATAATATAATTGTGTGAGTGCTAATATATCGTTTTTATATTTTTGTACAGATGCCTTATAGCCATAACTTCTGTTTCAAAAGCATTTTTAATTTACTTTGCAGCTCTACTTGTAAATTTTCATTTAAAATCTGAAGGCACGTTCATTAATAGAGAACAGAAAGCCTGAATGGTTTATATGTAGTCTTTCTGCTTCAAACCTTTCTATTGAAAGTGACTTGCTGTTTCTTTCTGTTTGTGAAATTTACCAGAAATTTTCTTGATATTTTGTATTTTTCAAATAAATTTGATATTTAACCAATTGTTCCCAAAGTCATTTGTAATTATTTTTATACATGTATACACATACTAAATATGTGCGTTATGCATTATATATTTTCTAGATATGTTTAAACTGTGTTTAAAAATTTTATACTTGAGATGAAGTAAATGTGCAAAAATAAATGAATAAATAAAATAATTTTTTCTGGGCACATTAAACAAAACGAATAATTTTATGGCGCAGCAGAGAAGAAACTGTTGAAACTACAAGTCAGACCCAAACTTGCTTTACTTCACTCTTCTTTGCCTGTGTTTAGAGCTATTTCATTCATTCATTCATTCATTCATTTTCTTGTCGGCTTAGTCCCTTTATTAATCCGGGGTCGCCACAGTGCAATGATCCGCCAACTTATCCAGCATATGTTTTATGCAGCGGATGCCCTTCCAGCCGCAACCCATCCCTGGGAAACATCCACACATTCTCATTCTCACTCATACACTACGGACAATTTAGCTTATCCAATTCACCTGTACCGCATATCTTTGGACTGTGGGAGAAACTGGAGCACCCGGAGGAAACCCACGCAACCACGGGGAGAACATGCAAACTCCACACAGAAATGCCAACTGACCCAGCCGAGACTTGAACCAGCGACCTTCTTGCTGTGAGGCGAACGTGCTACTTACTACACCACCGTGGCGCCCCCTATTACATTCAACAAATACAATAAGACGCAGTTTTTATTTTATTTAATATGTAAAACATATAGAATCCAATCTATCAATAAAAGCCAAAGTTTAATCTCTCGGTTTGTGGTTTGTGATAAAGAATTTGATCACAGTGTACCGTTAAAATCACCTATTCCTTCAGTTCAGGTGGTTTCGACTCTTATGTTGGGGTTTGAAGCTGCAGCTACTGAAAAGACAATGTGCAGGTACAACAGGAACCACAATATAAAAGTAACTAATCAACATGTTTTCTAACAAACAATTTTTCTTTTTGGGTTTTTGATTCCATTAAATCTGGATATGCTTCTCCTTCTGGCAGGTAGTTGAGTTATAGCTAACTTTAAAGCTCTCAGTAAATGTATGAATAATTCAACATGGGCTCATTCTGAAAACATAGCCCTGTGTACATTCCTGGAGATCGCAAATTATGCAGCAAGAAGTATGTATCGTTGCATTTCGTCTTTAAAACAAACACTACGGAGTGGTATGACGCCGTTCCTTTTCGCGCTTACCAGCTGACTGGAGTTTCCCGCTGTTACCAGTGTAAATTGGCGCTTTTGAAAAAACTATTGATTGGGTTTAGGGAAGGAGGAGGGTGGGTCAGTCAGTCAGTCAACAGTGGCCTCTGGTGGATTTATGCAAGAACAGCAGGTGCGAACGGCACTTGTAAGAGAAATTTGAGAACTGAAAAAGTGTACACAGTGGCCTCTAGTGGATCCACAAAAAAACGTAGCTCCTAGGTCGTATTTGGCACGCTCCAGAATGGGCCTGGTTTGGAATTATTGTACGTTTAGGGTTGTTCATTAATTGTACACACATTTAACAATACATTTATTTTTCTGCATATGAGTAGAGTATGGACACATCACCCTACTAACAACAGACCATTATTCTAAAGTGTTACCCTTTTGGGTTTGCAAATATTTGCGTTTTCTTGTCCTAAAATGTTCTGTTTTCAGCCGAACATTACAGTATGTTGGGAAAAATGGCCCTTGAAGTATTAGCTCATTCAAAAACGTAAGTTTCTAATCCTCCAAATTCTTTTTTGTTGCTGATCACAAGATATTTTTAAGAATGTGAAAATCTGTAGCCACTGAGATACATATATATGAAAAAAAATGTAGTAGTCAATGGCTGCAAGTTTCCAACATATAGAATTTCCAAAAAATGTAAAGGAAGAAATGAAACACATTCATTCATTCATTTTCATTTGTCTTAGTCTCTTATTTATCATGGCCACCACAGAGGAATGAACCGCCAACTATTTCAGCCTATGTTTTTATGGAGCAGATGACCTCCCAGATGCAACCCAGTACTGGGAAAGAAATGAAACTCAAAAAATAAAAAAATAAAATAAACCGTTTGAAATGCACTTAAAGGGGTGGTCCACTACGATATCATATTTGAAACTTTAGTTGATGTGTAATGTAGCTGTGTGAACCTAAACAACATCTCTGAATGTATTACGCTCAAAGTTTAATACAAAGGAAAACATTGACTTTTACACTGTTAGCTTAGCAAAGCCTACAGCAAATGAAGTTTGGGGACTACAAAAAAATACATCCTGGTTGATGTCATAAACCCTTCAGGTTACAGGCATACACCCTGCGCAGTGAAGGGGCATGGCCAGATGAGCTGTAATGTTATAGCACACTCTCAGAAAAAATGGTACAATGTTGTACCAAAGAAGGTACAAACCCTTGTCACTGGGGCAGTACCTTTTTATGGGACAGAATTGTACCTTAAGAAAAGAAACAAATTTGTACCTTTTAAGGTCATGATTTGAACCATAGGAAACCAAAATGTACCTTTTTCTTTAAAAACCTGCAGATCCAATATTGTATGCTTTGTGAAAGGTACCACCACAGTGACAAGACACTTTGTACCTTAACAGTGTCAAAAATGCTTACCAAACATTTATTAAAATGCCTTAAATGTTTAGTTTACAATACCTACAGTTTTATGTTTTAGTTGTTTTGTATTATAGAACTAAAAATGTATAAGTATCTATAAACAAACATATACTTTTAAATGATGATTCTTGTTTTAATATGGAAATTAATGATAAAAATCACTTTGCCTTTCCAGTCATATTTATTTTCATTGATACTGTAATAAAGGAGTTTTGTACCTTTTAGATGAGAACAGTTGTGTACCTTCACTTCAGTTGTACCATAAAAGGCACAGAGCAGTATCATAAGAGGTCTTTTCTGTACCATATAAGGTAAAATTTTTACAGTTTACAATTTTTACAGTTTACAATTTTTAGGTACAAAACTGTTCCTCAAGGAACATTATTTATACCATTGTGTACCTTTTTTTTTGAGAGTGCAGGACACTCCCTGGTGACATGGAGCTGATCTGTGAATCTCAGCACATTATGTTAGCTGACCAATCAGAGCATCTTGATGGCAGGCTTTGGAGGAACTAAGAAATATGACAGTTGTTTTCATGTTAGCTGAGTAGTTGTATATAATCAAAGTAAGATATATGAAATAATAACATTATTTTTCACAAATAAAGCATGGGCAGACATTGCTTTGCACTTCAAGGTACACAAGCTTTAAAAATACACTCTGGACCACCCTTTTAAGAGTGAGATTTTTAAAAATGTAATACTGAGATTGTATTGTGCCATGTTTATTGAAATAAAACAGATTTTAAAAATACAAATCCCAGTTTATTGTTTTTTACATGTAAACACAACCTTGCCAACTTGTCTCGCTTCAGTGGAACTTTGGGTTGTTTATTTCCCTGTTCATTGTTTGTTAAAAAAATCTTGCAAGACTTGTTCCACACTCTGTTTTATACACAACACGCATTCAACATTTAACTTCAGAGAAGAACGTCTTGTAGATTTGAGAACATGATAAGCAACTTATTATTTATTCTGTTTCTGCTGTCAGCTCCAACAGCAGTTTTAACAGGTAGGATTTTATATCATTTGCTTTTGTGTTAAAGCCTTGTACTGTTGGATGTTTTTCATTGTTTATGTATTCATGGCTTTTTCATTTCGTTGCTTTTTAAGATATAACTGCTTTGAACCTCAACACACTTCATGTTTTAAGATCATAATGTGTTATGAATAATTAAGTACATTGGTTTTACTTAACTTTAATAACTTTGCTATTATTAAGTTCACTGATTAATGAACAAACCAATATTTTTAGCAGGATGAAAACAGTTTGTTGGATAAATACATAATAAAATAAACTTTTACACCAATTGTCAACACGCTAATTTAAAATGTTCAATGTTTTCTCTCACAGATTCACACTCTTTGCAGATTCTAGCAACTTACATTAAAGGAGTGACACCATTTCCTGAATTTAGTGTCACATTCATGTTGGATGACATCACAGTAGGACATTTTAATTCAGATACAATGCAATACTTCACTCGAGATAATACTACAAATGAAGATGAGACTGTTTCACATGCCTATTCTGTAACAATCTATGCGCGGCCCTTTTTATCAGGAGTACTCACATTTGAAAACAATACAGAAAGTAAGTCCAGCTGTCCTGCTGAAATTGCACAAATAGAACTAATAATCTGTTGTGTAAAAAATCACACAGTGCACCTATATAATGACATCATGTCTCAACTTCACGGCTTAGCTTGTGTTCTGACATTCACTGTTATCTGTGGGACCTTATGCCACTTTTCCACTGCGTGGTAGGGATGTGCGATACCAATATTTTTGTTTCCGATCTGATACCAAGTATTTCAAGACAAGTATCATCGATATCGATACTTAAATCGATACTTATCAATACTTAAATGAAAAATTGTATAGTGATATTTTAAAAAGTTTATTATAATTATTTTTATTATTAAATAAAACACATGATTCTTATTTACATTTATTAAAATTACAGAACTTTAATTGGCTAAACGGCACTAAATATAAAGAAAAATATCACACTGCACAACTGAAATTCTTCACCCTATTTAAAGGTCAAAGCAGCAGAACTTTGGATTGAACCTTAAATTTAAGTTGTAATATTCATTTGTGCTTTCTGATTTTAATCAGTTTCCAGGTTTTTGGCAAGGAACAATATAATTTTTTTGCGATTTAGCAGATTACTTTTTACGATAACTCCAGATTATACTTTGTTTACGCTCAGTCATGATGTTGACAGCTCCGCTCTCTAGTTTAACAACCCGCGCTGGGTGTGTGAGGTGTCTGCACAACTGTGCCGTGAGATAACACTATCAGCAGAGATACAACGGAAGGATAATAATAACAATAATAATTCCTTACATTTATATAGCGCTTTTCTGGGCACTCAAAGCGCTTTACACAATGGGGGGGATCTCCTCATCCACCACCAGTGTGCAGCATCCACCTGGATGACGCAACGGCAGCCATTTTGCGCCAGACCGCACACCACACACCAGCTGATTGGTGGAGAGGAGACAGAGTGATTAAGCCAATTATGATATGGGGATGGTTAGGAGGCCATGATGGAAAGAGGCCAGAGGGCAGATTTGTTCAGGATGCTGGGGTTTCCATAGTTCCCATTCGTGTTCCTATTTAAGTAAATATTTATATAATATGTGGCGCTTTAATTACTTAGATATTTCAAAATCTCTGATCACTCGATACTTTTACTTAAGATCGATACTTTTATTTAAGGATCGATCCCTTTGATACATTCCCAGTATCGAAAATATCGATACTTCAGGATCGATCCACCCATCCCTACTGCGTGGTACATACAGTTTAGTATGGGTCACTTTTGGGGGGTTTCCAACACTACCTTGTACCTTTTTATGCTTTTTAACATTGTGCATGCTTATTGTTTAAAGAAATTTCAGCTAAACAAGCTACAAGCAGAAACTCAATAATAGATATTTGGTTGTAGTAATTAGGCTAATTCATTTTCTTCTGAAAGGTCTTCAGCTTTATCAAATGATGAGCCATTGTGAGCTGCTGGAGAATGATAAGCCAGGACAAATGATTACAAAGTTCGCTTTCAGAGGCTCTACTATCAATGAAATTCATTTTCATGACAACAAGTTAACACATAAAAGCACAAAAGAAACGGCAACACTATTTCAGGAGTATTTCAAGTGGCGTTATGAGAGTGTCTGCTACCCATCCTGCGTGGCAATTCTCAGGAATTACATTAAAAAAAGATGGTCTCAAGTTAAAAGAAAAGGTTGGTCTCCAGAACAAACACTTACAGACTTTCATTTACCTGAGACAGTGAAAAGGTAATATCTCAGTATTTATTGTTTCATCCACAGTGAAACCACGAGTCAGACTGTTTCAGAAAGCTTTAGGTTCTGGCATCTTTCGTGTGAGTTGTTTGGCGACAGGGTTTTACCCTCGTCACATCAACCTGACCCTGTTGAGAGATGGACAGCCTGTATCTGATCATGAGGTCACTGGCGGAGATCTGCTGCCCAATGGAGACGGGACGTACCAGATGAGGAAGAGTCTGGAGATCAGAGCAGAGGAGAGAGAAAAACACAAATACACCTGCTCTGTTAAACACCTCAGTCTGGACAACAAACTGGAAGTCACTTTAGGTAAAAAAGACTAGAAAAAACAAAAAAAAAAAACCCCACAGAACTGTGTTTGTGATCTCTTTGTAACATTTTAAAATGTGTTGTTGCAGAATTTTACCCTGGAGACCCATTTAAATCAGTGATTCCCACAGTGCTGATAGTTTTGTGTCTG
>CAIGQQ010002602.1:1760396-1790399 GCA_903798035.1 Danio albolineatus
ATATATATATATATACTCACTTTTGTTGCCAGGGGTTCAGCTATTATTGGCTGTATTTTTAGTTATTTTGAGGGGACACTAAATTTACACTGCCAAACAAACTTTACACTGACTCCTTTTCATTGTGTCAAAGAGTCATTTCTGCAGTGTTGTCCAATGAAAAGATATATATATATTAGTGTCTTTATATAAAAATCTTTTTTTTTACTTTGGGTACAACTTAGATTTTTATTTTGGATGTTTTATTTTTATTTTTTAACTTGGACCAGAGAAAAACCACACAATTTTTTTTTATTACAGCTAAATACTTATATTTTCCTCAGTTCTATAATTTTTCCTTTGTTGAAACTAAAAAAAAATTATTTAATACTAATCAAAATGTTTTGCTTACCAAAGTAAAAAAATCTATTCACTCAAAAGTAAAATATTGTTTTTAGTGTAGACCATAAACTACTGAATTACTTTAGTTCAACTTAGCCTATTTAATTTTTGAAAAACATTTTTTTTTATTTACAACGTAATTGTATTTTAGACTAAACTATAAAAAATACATTCAATGTTATGCTATGCTATTGCTGAGTTATCTTATTTTCATTTTCTCAGGTTTTTCTGAGGTAAACTGCTAGTGCTTTCAGTATGACAATAAATGTCACGAAAGATGGTAATCAAACTCCTATTAGAAATACTTAAAAACTGCTGGTTAAAAGCAAAATATTTTCAGAATAATCAAATGCTTGTAGTTTTATCTAGGGGGTTTATTTGTTTTGTTTTGTTTTTAAATAAAATCAATAAAACCATAATTTTTCACTTCAACATTCAATATAAAAATGTACTTTGAATGAAAGACACAGTAGTTTCACTTCAGTGTATGCAGAGATCACTATTTGCGCATTTCCCCACTCTGCCTGAAACAAATGCTTTTTATTCAAGAGAAAAAAGGCATGTGCACTGCACAGGTTGAGACCTATCTGTGTACGTGCCTGATGGGGAGGAATTTGTTTGTTATCTGACTTCAAAATCTTTTGAGAGAAACATTTTTCTGGCACTGCAATTTCATGAGCTTATTTAACTATTAAATTAACTACTAATTAGCTATTAATTTAACTACTAATTAAAACTACCTAAAGGTGCTCCTGATTTTCGATAACCTGACAATGTTTTGACCTGTGTCAGACAAATAGCCTAATAGACTTTCAAACTTTCAATTCAATTGTCAGATTGAAGTTTTTTTTACACACCACAACTCATGTGATTCCATGTTATGTTTGGGTTTAATTTAACACATCCCAGCAGGCACAACATCATAGGATGTTAATATTAGGTTAGATATATGATGTGACGTCAGGTGAGTAAAATTCAGTGTTTAGCCAGCATCTAAAGACAACGTGGATTGATGTCCAATAATGACGCAAAATGACGTTGATAATTGATTAATTTTAGGTTGTGTTGGAAAGTGACTAAAATCCAACATCAAGCCAACATCTTAAACCAACGTCATGTTGACGTCAAATACTGACATTTATTAGTCAGTTTTTGCAACCAAAAGTGGTAACGTCCACACAACGTCAAGCTCTAACATCATTCATTCATTCATTCATTCATTCATTTTCTTGTTGGCTTAGTCCCTTTATAATTCTGGGGTCGCCATAGCGGAATTAATCGCCAACTTATCCAGCATTTGTTTTACACAGCGGATGCCCTTCCAGCCACAACCCATCTCTGGGAAGCTCTAACATCATACGACGTTGATATTTGATAGGTTGTTTGGTTGGACATTGATGTCAGCCTGACATTGGGTTCTGACGTCAACTCGATTTTTATTTCCAAACAGAATGCAACATCCCCACGACATTGGGGTACAACTTCAATCTGACATCATGTTGATGTCCTGTGCCTGCTGGGTTGTCAGTGTGCAATCCCCTTAACGCTTTGCTTTGTTTATGTTTAAAGGGATAGTTCCCCCAAAAATGAAAGTTTAAACATTGTTCAATCACTGTCAAGTGGGTCAAAACCTGTTTGAGTTTCTTTGTTCTGTTGAAACAAGGCGCCACGGTGACATAGTGAGTAGCACGTTCCCTCACAGCAGGAAGGTCGCTGGTTCCAGCTCAGTTGGCATTTCTGTGTGGAGTTTGCATGTTCTCCCTGTGGTTGCGTGGGTTTCCTCCGGGTGCTCCGGTTTCCCCCACAAGTCCAAAGACATGTGGTATGGGTGAATTGGGTAGGCTAAATTGTCTGTAGTGTATGAGTGTGATTGAGTGTGTATGGATGTTTCCCAGAGATGGGTTGCAGCTGGAAGGGCATCCGCTGCGTAAAAAACATGTTGGATAAGTTGGCGGTTCATTCTGCTGTGGCGACCCTGGATTAATAAAGGCACTAAGCCGACAAGAAAATGAATGAATGAATGAATTAATTAATGTTCTGTTGAACAGTAAAGAAGTTCTAATGAAGAAAGCTAAAAAAGGTCATTATTGACATCCAAAGCAGGAAAAACAATGGAAGTCAATACAAGTTACCGTTCCAGCTTTCTTCACAACATCTTTGTTTGTGCTTTCAGAAGAAACTCAGGTTTAGAAACAACAAAAGGTTTAATAAATGATGACAGAATTATCAGTTTTGAGCAAACTATCCCTTTGAAGGTTCTGTTACCAAATTCATGTAAAATTATAAACATGTTTTATGTGTTACAAAGAAGAGCAGGGAATGGGATAGTATTTTATTCTTATTAGCAAGTGTGAATCAAAGTGAAAGTGAATCAGTTGATTTCTAACTAGCTCCTGATTTGAGGGATTGGCAGTGTAACCCAATTTTCACCTTCATTTGGTGTTAATTTTAAGTCACGTTCACATTATTTTAAAATGGCTGTTCTTTTTCCACAGCTTCTCACTCAATGTGGTTGCTCGGAACTTACATTAAAGGAGACACGCAATTTCCTAAACTAAGTTTCACATTTATGCTGGATGATGTGACAGTAGGACTCTATAATTCAGAAACAAAGGAGTTCATTCCACGAGATAATACTACAAATGAAGATAAGACTCCTTCTGACATGCTTGATGAAATAAAAAGTTCGTTGGAGCCCTTTATGATGTCATCACTAACTTTTACGAACAGTACAGAGAGTAAGTTCAATTATCATATCGGAGATCATATTCTCAGAAGGTGATATCACACAGTTTATGTCAGAAATTGATAATTTTCAAATGAGTGCACTGCATTTCTTTCTTCCCCTTTCTTAAGAGGGCTAATAATATATGCCATAGAAATTATTTTAAAAGATTTGAACAACTGCTTTCATTCCAGTCATACTATATCACTTATTAATATAATACACCATCAGTATTCACACTTCAGAATGTTAAAAAAGATGCTCTGGGTACTTCTCACAAAATGTTTTATAAATACTACAAATTCATATACCTGCAAATTAAAAGAAATAGAGCTAAAGAAGCTACAAGCAAAAACCTAGTAACTATATTTTGTAGTTCATGTTGTTAGGTTGATGTTTTTTTTTACTGGCAGGTCCTCAACTTTTTCAAATTGAGTGGCATTGTGAGCTGTTGGACAATAATAAGTCTGGACAAATGCTTTTAAAGATTGCTTTTAGTGGCTCCACAACAGATGTAGTGAGTTTTTATGATGACAATTTTACATGTCAGTGCCAAAACAACATGGCAACCGTACCTATGGAGGATTTCAAGATGCATTTTGAGGGTGTATGTTATCCAAACTGCATGACGACCCTCAGGAATTATTTAATAAAAAGACAAACTCAAGTAAATGGAAAAGGTTTGTCTCCAGCTTGTTTCCCCCCCCAGATTTTGATCTGCATAGAATTGGCCCCATCTGAATAACATTCTTTATTTCATCCATAGTACAACCTAAAGTCAGACTGATTAAGAAAGTACACCCAAAATCTGGAGGGTTTCGTTTGAGTTGTTTGGCGACAGAATTTTACCCCCATTCCATCAACCTGACCCTGTTGAGAGATGGACAGCCTGTATCTGATCATGAGGTCACTGGAGGAGATCTGCTGCCCAATGGAGACAGGATGTACCAGATGAGGAAGAGTCTGGAGATCAGAGCAGACGAGAGAGAAAAACACAAATACACCTGCTCTGTCTCACACCTCAGTCTGGACAAAAACCTTGAAATTGATTTTGGTAATCTTGATCTTTTGGTAATCTAAATATTCAACATACAACTGATCTGTTTGTGACTCACTTTGAAATATGTTTGTTGCAGAATTCGACCCCAGTTATCCAATTCAAATAGTGATTCCCGTAGTGGTGCTTTTGTCTCTGGTGTTGGTGCTTGCAGCTGTCCTCATACATAAATACAGGAATAAACGAGCAGGTAGGATTTACTTTGTAAGAATATAAAATTACCTGAAGATAAATCATCATTTTTTAATTTTTATTAACGCCTCTCTGCTTCAAGCGAGTGATTTGCCTTTAAATATTGTCATTTTTTTGTGCAAGTAATTGCCAAAATATTGTTTATTGTCAACAGGTTTATATTAATTTAATTTTTTGCATATTCTGTTGACTAATAACAAAAATACTTGTTTTCATTTTAAGTATCTCAAGAAACCATCACCACAGCATCAACACCTGAACCTACTGAGATGACTGAAACATTAAGTAAATGAAAAAACAAAGAAAAGGAAAAAGAGGTCCAGAGGTGTTGTACTGAAGCTATAATATAATCTTGTGATAGCAAATTAATCTTCTTTATGTTTTTGTATAAGTGGCTAATCAAGCCATAACTTTTGCTTTTATTATTTGTTAAATTTTGAATTTAGTTTGCAGCTCTGCTTATATTTTCCCTGTGGGTACATGTGCTCAAGAGTTGATTTTATCTCAGAAAACCTGACACTTTTAAATGGTTTAGATGTACACTACCTGACAAAAGTCTTGTCGCCAATCCCAGTTGTAAGAGCAACAAATAATAACTTGACTTCTAGACTTGGTAAATTCCTGAAAGCAAAGAAGGTCAAGG
Source organism: Danio albolineatus (assembly GCA_903798035.1). Lineage (NCBI taxonomy): Eukaryota > Metazoa > Chordata > Actinopteri > Cypriniformes > Danionidae > Danio > Danio albolineatus. The sequence continues at coordinate 1,765,395 of CAIGQQ010002602.1, forward strand.
TGCTCCAAGATTGGCCAGCCCAGTCACCAGACATGAACATTATTGAGCATGTCTGGGGTAAGATGAAGGAGCAGGCATTGAAGATGAACTCTTGAAGAACTTGGGAGTCCATTCCAAATGATTTTATTAATAAGTTATTTGAGTCATTGCAGAGATGTATGGATGCAGTCCTCCAGGCTCATGTGAGTCATACACAATATTAATTATTTTTCCACTGAACCATGACTTTATATTCTACACTGTACTTTATTTCTGTTATGTTGGATAACTTTTGTCTCAGCAAAGTCAGACCTTACTGTCCTAATTAAATCATTAAAAATCAAGGCATGATCATATTTTATTTTGGTAAAATAAGCGTAATCCCTTGCCGTTCATATAAGCCACTTCTGATACCAAATGATCAACTAGAAGTCAAGTTGTTATTTGTTGTTCCTAAAAATAGGATATTCAACATGGCTTTCGTCAGGTAGTGTATTCTTTCTGCTTCAAAGTTTATGTTTAATTGAGTGTTTTACTTGCTGTCAGTTATTTGCTAAATTTACCAGGAAATGTTCTTTGTATTTTGTATTATTCTTTTTAATTTTATATTTGAACCATTATTCCAAATGTATTTTTTTTACCTTAAATATGTATTTGAAATAGTGCTATGTAAACGTAAAAAAGTATTTGTGTAAAAAAAATGTATACTGTACAGTATTTATATATATATACAAAAATGACAAATTCATGAGACTGAAGTGAGTTTCAAGGGGTTGTTTGGTGAGTTTTACTATCATCACATCAACCTGATCCTGTTGAGAAATGGACAGCCTGTAAGTCTCCAGCTTTTTTGAGATTGGTCTGGATGCAGACTTGGTGCATTTGCAAGGTGAGCCGCATGCAATGTTTTTTAATGCCTACACCTAACCATACCCCTCACAGTGACATCACTAGCTCCATTGAGTGCATTGTCTCTGACATCGCATCTCTAAGATATGCAGTCTCAGCTTGCAAATCCAAGCCAGCATAAAGATACTAATGGCTTTTTAACATTATTAATAATTGTATTATTCTACAGGACAAAATATCAATAACAGCAGCATAAAGAAAACTAATGTGACTACAGTACGAGCCATTAGTAGCTAAACAGGGCAATGATTTTAAACCCAAAAAGCACAAACAAGCTAGTATTGTAAACATGTGTCCTGACATTTTTATTGTTGTTTGCTTAATGTGGGCATTGGTTTTAACAAATATATCAGCCACAATCTAGGCTAAATAAAAGTACCTAAGAGTTATTGCTGATTTTCAGATTGACTTTCAGCTAACCAGCATTTCTGCATTCCTTCCAGTTTGCATACCAACTGCTGATTCCACTGCAAGATTTAGTTTACTGTGCTAAATGAACAAATGTATGTATACTGGATTGGTTTCCCCCCTAAAATAAAAATACTATTAAAACATTTTAATATATTTAATATTCATTCATTCATTCATTTTCTTTTCGGCTTAGTCCCTTTATTATTCCGGGGTTACCACAGCGGAATAAACCGCCAACTTATCCAGCATGTTTTTTACGCAGCGGATGCCCTTCCGGCTGCAACCCATCCGTGGGAAACATCCACACACACTCATTCACACATATACACTACGGACAATTTAGCCTACCCAATTCACCTGTACCACATATCTTTGGACTTGTGGGGGAAACCGGAGCACCCGGAGGAAACCCACACGACCACAGGGAGAACATGCAAACTCCACACAGAAATGCCAACTGACCCAGCTGGGGCTCGAACCAGCGACCTTCTTGCTGTGAGGCGAACGTGCTACTCATTATGCCACCGTGGCGCCCGTATATTTAATATATTAATACATTTTAAAACATAGTAACCTGTAGCATTTTTCTTTACATTATTGTCACGATTGTCAGATGCATGCGCTCTGTCTTTTCATGTTTTTGTTGTCACGTGTGTCAGTGTTGTAACTCCCGGTGATCTGAGACGCGTTTGTTTACATCATGTGATCAGCGGGGATCAGTGGTTTCAGCTGATGGCACTTAGCTCCACTATATTAGAGCAGAGAGCCAGGACGTCAGTGTCAGTTCGTTACACCACATTCATGTGTATTTTGTGTCTCGCCATGATCGGTTTGGACTCGCTCTCTCCTGGAAATTCCTGTGGTGGCTCCTGTGTCTATATCTGGTTCCACGCTCCTGTTATTCTTGTCACTTCCGTTACATTTCTGTTAATAAATTATTTCACTTGCATCTGGATCTGTTTGCATTCGATTATTATCATAACGTGACACATTATTAGCTTTCTTTCAGCATTTGCTTATTGGCTAATTCCTTTCAACTCCTTCATCCAGACATCTTACATATCAGAACTAAACAAACTGTGAGCATTCTATATAAAGTCTCTAGATTAAAGTTGTTGATTTATGATCAGTTCCTGTAAAACTCCCTGCAGAGTTTAGCTCTAACCCTTCTCCAACATACTTACCTGTACGCTCTTAACAATTTTTGCAAATCACACGGTATTAAAATGTAATATGAACTGTTTTTTACTGTAGTTATGCGATATGTTACTGTTTTTTAAAGTTGCATTGTAAAAATTAGGCCCAATCCCAATTCTACCCCTTAGCCCTTCCCCTTCCCCTTACCCCTCGTTTTGCGCGTTCACGTCAAGGGGTTGGAGTGTCCCAATTCTCTTTAGCTTGAAGGGGTAGGGCTAAGGGCAAGGGGTATACACCCCTTCGAACGTAGATTTTTCAGGACCACACTTAAAACGGAGGGGTAAGAAATTTTCCTAGAATGCACCTTTTTATTATTATTTATTTTTTTATTTTGTTATTGTTTTTTAGGTTAACACAGTGGCACAGTGGGTAGCACGTTCGCCCCACAGCAAGAAGGTTGCTGGTTCAAGCCTCGGCTGGGTCAGTGTGTTTTTCTGTGTGGAGTTTGCATGTTCTCCCCGTGTTGGCATGGGTTTCCTCCAGGTGCTCCTGTTTTCCCCACAGTCCAAAGACATGCGCTATAGGTGAATTGGGTAAGCTAAATTGGCCGTAGTGTATGTGAGTTTGTGCAAGAGTGAGTGTATATAGGCGTTTCCCAGTGTTATGCTGTGGCTGGAAGGGCATAAGCTGTGTAAAACATGTGCTGGATAAGTTGGCGGTTCTTTCAATGGTGCTTGTAGGTTTGAATTGGGGTTTGGCTTTTTAGAGTAAATCATGAGGAATGTTCGATTTCAAAGTCAAGGTCTTTGGATTTTTCAAGGTTGCCAAAATACTTTTGCTATATATATATATATATATATATATATATATATATTTGTTGTTGCATCAAATACTGTATATTGTCTGATGAAAGCCAGCACCAGTATTTCATTGATCCAGATTACTACTGTTGTTTTTACATAATGGTCAAAAAAAACATTCATAAAAAAGATTGCTTTCTAACTTGATCAGTGTGTTACGGTTTGTGGTGGGGAAAAGGAGCGAGGACTCAAATGCAGGGAAAATGGGAATTTATTTATAATAAGATAAAATAAAATGCAAAACAAACTAGACTGGGCAGGCTGGCATGCAGGAATCAGGGCTGGAGGACAGGACAAGACAGGAAACGACGACGAACTGGCACAGGACAGCAGACATGAGGAGAATATAAGCAGGATTATTAAAAAACAAACAGGTGAACATGGTAAACTAATATTGGGTTAACAAGGAGGGTGGGACTGGACGAAAGACAGTAGAGCAGTAGAGACACAAGAAAACACCACAAGCCATGTGCTCACGTAAAACGGGACAAGAACACGCAGCCATTGAGAGAACTCATTAATTGTGTATTCACAAAGCACAATACGGAAGCACGCGGCCATAATGTAAACAAAGCCATGTGCTTAGACAACACAAACAGACACAAGACATGAGCACACAATAAAATGAAAACACCTTAAGTTTCATCTCAGCGCCAGCCAAAACTGAAACCAACTAGACTGAGACGCTGAGAATGAAACAGCACGATGCCGACAGAACAAACACGAGTAGAAGGGCACGCCCAGATCCCTGGGCTGAGCATGCTCATGACGGCACCCATACAGAGACACAATGACAAAATGAGTGCTCGACCCGAGAAAACTTGAGCTGAGCACAACATACAGGACAAGACAGTACTAGTATCTAGACTGTGCCACCAAAACAAGAATTTACAAGACTGGAGTGGCAGAACCCTGCAACAGTCTTGGTTATATTATGTGAGGGAAGGATTTTGTCTCATTTTTTTCATACTGCAAGTTAATAATGAATACTGTTCGCATTGTATTTTTTTGTTCTACAATGAAATTGGTTAGCCTACCTTTGACTTGACTGTTCTCTGTGTAGAGCCGAAAGAACTGTCCCGGGAGTACAATAGGTCATCTGGTCACATAAACAGGGCTATTCAAAATTCTAAGTGGGCTGCAACCACTCCGAGACCTGGTTTATTGGTGTCACTGTTTTTTTTAGCACCAGCAAGCTAAAAGAGATACTACACATATCAACATGCCAAAGCATAATGCAAAGAGACGTTTGCCATGGCCATCCTGCAAATTAATTCTTCAGCCAATCAAGGGCCTCCTTCCGTGGACCACCTAGCCGTTTATGTTAATCTGACCCTGGCTTTATGCTCATGATGAGAATCAGCATGTACTGCATGGTACTTAGTAGTCCTATTTAGTAGTAAGCAGGTTATTTCCTCAGTACTTATGTGCTTTGCATTTATTCTATCTGAATGAGAAGAAAATAGCCATGTACAGTAAGTAACAATGTAATAAAAGTAAAAAAATAAACATAAATGCATTAAAACTGTTACTACTCTCAAAAAAATGTCACATTTTTGAAATGGACACAGATGGTGTGTAGTATAGGTTTCAATAACTTGCAGATGAGCTCCTCTATAGTATGTTTTAGTTGTGTAAAACTTTTTTTTTGTATATTGATGCAGTATTAAAGTATGTAGACGTTTGAATCTCCTCATAAAGAGTCCATGTAGAAGTCATTAAATCACATTCAATGCCTCAAAAGCTCTTCTGTTTGTAGGAAGTAGGGAATATAAGGATGTTCACTTTCTTTTGGATTTTGTAGTTTGTATTTTTTTCCCCAATATTTCACCTGAATTCTTACAAACTAAAGAGTTTTGGGTGGCAAATGGAAAATATGTGACAGTTTAGCCTACAAGTTTGTGTGATATCTGATTTAGGAAGCTGATTTTCAACATACCTTTTGAACCGGTTATGGTTTTTATCTTGGTATTATTAGAATCAGAAAAACACAGAAGGTTTCAGTGATTTGCTGGAGCTCAAAGTAGCTATATATACATCAATATAGTCTATCACTTATTCTTGATGCCTGATGGCACAGAATCCTCCTTAATAAAACTGAAGAAGACTTAATCATAACACTAATCAACTTTAAAAATGTTGTTCTTTGGTGGAAGAGAGACACTCCCATGAACAAACGACAAAGGAGTTATACAACTGAACTTAGTTTTGTTGTTGTTTTTATCTTCCTTGTTCCTTGTCTGTTCAAAAAAATCCTGCAAGACTTGTTCCAAACTTTATTAAACATTTTTATTAGAACTTACATACACCACATGCAATCAATGCAACTTGAGCAGAATACCTCGCGCATCTGACAAGATGATTGGCGAAGTTATGTTTCTTCTGTTTTTGCTGTCAGCTCCAACCACTGTTTTAACAGGTAGGATTTTATTTATTATGCATTTTGAATATGCGTCTTGTACACTTTGGTCCTTAACACAGTTTATAAGAGTATATTATCTTTTGAATTTTGATGCAGAACAATTCACTAACCATGAATCGCATTTACATTTACATTTAGCAGACACTTTTGTCCAAAGCGAAAAATTCAGTTTTCACTTTGTTCAAAGCAAAAAATCCCCCTAAAATTTGTGCTCATGCAGAATATTTTTTACAATAAAGGCAAATTTAATAAAGAATAATACAATAATAATCAGATTTTGTGTTTATGTTCTTATAAATTTTTTGTTAAAGTTTTACTCAAAAAAGGTTTGTTTCATGTTTTTGACCTTTTGATATTTTAAACTGCAAAATGAATAGTGCAGAGATCTGAAAATGGAGTTAGTGAATGAAGTCAGACAAATAATCTCACCCAATATGAAACCAAAACCACAGCAGTGCGCTCATCAAGATAATAAAACATTGGGAATCAATCTATACACTAAAAAAAAATTATTTGAATCCACTTAATAAATCGTAAACTGTAATTTCTTATAGCTATAATTTAACTTTTGTTTATACTTTTTGATTTGATTTGATTTAATTTATTTTCGAACAAAAATATATCATACATAAAATATCTTTAACAAAAAAATACTTAATAAAATAATTTATCCTAAATCGACATTTTTTTGTTTCTTGTCAAAAAACATTTACACAAAGTAAAAATATAGTTTACTGTAAAGATTACAGTTGAAGTCAGAATTATTAGCCCACCATCTGAATATTTCATTATTTTTTAAGTTTTTCCCAAATAATGTTTAACAGAGCAAGAAAATGTTCACAATATGTCTGATAATATTCTGGAGAAAGTCTTATCTGTTTCATTTTGGCAAGAATAAAAGCAGTTTTAAAATTTTAGGGTCAAAATTATTAGCCCCTTTAAGCTAAGAACAAACCATCAATATATAATAATGTGCCTAATTACCCTAACTTGCCTAGTTAACCTAGTTAAGCCTATAAATGTCATCATGGGAAAGATCAAATAAATCAGTTATTAGAGTTATTAATACTTTTATATTATTATACATTCACTCAAAGGTAAAATATTGTTTTAATAGACTTAATTGAATTACTTTCGTTCAACTTATTTTAGAAAATAAAAACATTTTACTTTAAAATTAAAGTTAAATTGTACTTTGGACTAAACTTTAGTAAATACATGTAATGCTAGGCAGGCTGCTGTAATGCTAACACACAGCTAGTTATATCCATTTTCATTTTCTCAAGTTATTTCTGAGGTAAACTGCTGGTGCTTTCAGTATGGCTATAAATCATTATCAATAAGATATAAGATGTTAATCAAACTCCCATTACAAATACATACTTTTTTTTCAAGTAGTGACATGAAAACTACTAGTTTAAAGTAAAACACTTTGAGAATAAACAAAAACAAATGCTTTTAGTTTTACCAAAGTGGGTCGTTTCCTGTTGCTTTAAGGCAAATTGAATAATACCGTAATTTTTTTACCTAATGTAAAAATGATGACACAGTAGTTTCACTTTTTTCAGTGTATGCAGAGATTGCATTTTGCTCATTTCCCACACTGCCTCCAACAAATGCTGCCGTTGATCACTATTTTGCAAAACTGGTCTAAGTTAAAAATAGGCTGTGATTATCATGGGGAGGAGTGTGTTTGCTAACTGGCTTCAATGTTATTTGAGATAAACGTTCTTCCGGAACTGCAATTTCATTAGGCTATTTCAAATTTCAAACCCACACAAAAAAATACTAGCGTAAAGCATTACACTCCTTATTGTAATAACTACAACTACATAAAGGTGCTCCTGATTTTCAATTCAATTTTAACCTGAAAATGTATTGACCTGTATTAGACAAATATAGCCAATAGACTTTCAAACATTCAATTCAATTATCACATTCAGGTTTTTTTTTTCTTGTACACACCACAACTATAATGCGATTCTATGTTATGTTTAGATTTAACTTGAGTGTAACAAACGCCCTTTACGCTTTGCTTTGTTAACATTTAAAGGGATAGTCCCACGGATCTGTTTAATAGATCAGTGTTAGTTCCCCCCAAAATGAAAGTTTAAACAGTGTTCACTCACTCTCAAGTGGTTCCAAACCTGTTTGAGTTTCTTTCTTCTGTCGAACAGTAAAGCTGAAGTTGTCTCCATTGACATCCATAGGAACAACAAATACTATGGATGTCAATACAAGTTACAGGTTTTCAGCTTTCTTCACAACAAGAGAAATACTCTTTAGAAATAGCGGAAGGGTGAATAAACGATGACAGCGTTTTCAGTTTTGAGTGAACTATCCCTTCAAAGGCTCTGTTCACAAATTAATGCAAATGATTAAAAGGCTATACGTGTTTTATAGAGAAAATCAGGGAATATGATAGTATTTTATTTTAATGTAAATCTTTGAGCTTTTTTTTAGCAAGTGTGTAAAGGGAATCAGTTGATTTCGGTAACACTTTACAATAACAGTACATGAATAATGATATATTAATATGTAAACTAAACATTATTATGAATAAATGATGAGTTAAGGTATGAATTAACTTTTACTACAACATGAGTCATATGAGTTCATGTGTGAATAACGGCTACTTTAATTACTTGTTAGTACATGATTGTTTGTTAATTAATGTATTAATTAACACTTAAGTATAAGCTAAATGTTATCAATATGAACTCATAAGCGGTTGATGTATAAATATGTCATGACTTTACTTGGAGGGGCACATCAGCATTAACTCATGCTTAACTACTCATGAACTCTGTATGCATGTCCAACTAGTGAGTTTACACTGAATAACAATAGAAAAGTGTTCTGTCAACATCAGCATGAACAGGAGTTCATGAGTAGTTAAGGATGATGTGCCCCTCCAAGTAAAGTCATGACATAATTATACATTAACAGCTCATGAGTTCATGTTGGTTACATTTAGTTTAAACTGAAATGTTAATACATTAATTAACAACATGTACTAACAAGTAATTCAGGTAGCCGTTATTCACACATGAACTCATGTGACTTATGTTGTAGTTCAAGTTAGTTCATGATTAGTGCATACCTTAACTCATCATTAATTCATAATAAAGTAATGTTTAGTTTACATATTAATACATCATCATTCATGTACTGTTATTGTAAAGTGTTACCTTGATTTCTAACTACAGTAACTCCGGATTGAAAAGAATGGAAATGTAACCCAGTTTTCATACTCATTTGGTGTTAATTTCAAACCTAGGCTGTTTTTTTTCTCCCACAGATTCTCATTCACTGAGGATACTTGGAACTTACTTTGAAGGAGACACCGCATTTCCTCAAAGACCTTTTACATTTCTGCTCGACGACATGATAGTAGGGCTCTATATTCCAGAAAGAGAGGAATTTATTGCACGAGATAATACTACAAATGAAGATGACACTGTTTCTGGCATGCTTTTGGAAATAAATAATATATTGCTGCCCTTTATGGTTGGGACATTAATATTTACGAACAGTACAGAGAGTAAGTTCAGTTATCATATTGGAATTGCAAAAGTTGATATTACACAATCTGTGTCCAAAATTACTCCATTTCTTGATTCCCTTTTCTTAAAGAGCCCCTATTTTGCATTTAAAAAGATCATAATTTGGTTTTGGGGATCTCCAATGACATGCTGACATGCGTGCAAGGTCAAAAAACACTTTCATTGTCCTATAATATGCGTATATTTTTACCTAAGTATCCCAGCGACTTCTATATGAATCATTCAGTGACTCTTGTTCCCAAACCCCTCCTTAGCGTGAAGCTAATCTGCGCTGATTGGACCAATGATGACCCGGTCTGTAGTGATTGGTCGACTGCATTCAGCACGAGACAGAGAAATGCCCACCACGGCTACAGTATGAAGTAGCAGAAAGTATATGAGAGCCCAATGCATGAATGCAATAAAGCAATGCTGTTAAACACCAGCATATTACTCTACTCTTAAACATAACCCCAAGTAATAACGACACTTTCAGTATTAATCCACACAATGGCAAAAACTGAACTATTTTGAAAATTGATCACGTGTGAGGAACAGCTGATGGTGGCCATAGCAAAGGCAGGCGGCAGAGGATCACGAGTTCAGAAACACATTTAAATCGGTAGAGGAAGAAACACGCGGTATGTGAGAGACACAGTACAAGTTCTTTTGCAAACTACACAAAACGAGGCAACAATTTTAATTACACTTACATGTTATGATCAGGAGGAAGAAGAAACTGATCCATTTGAACTATAAAAGTTACAGACAAAGTCCCTATCAAAGTCTGACAAAGTCCTATAGTCTCTGCTGCTCCTTAAACAGCAAACGGGCAGCGAATCCCGCGTTGCAGCGTAAGCTATTGTATCAATCATCAATGACAAGAATAAGCACAGCACTAGGTTGGCTATACTATGGTATTGTTGTGAAAATGAACTTTAACCTTTTATTCCCCTCAGCTGAATATCCATCTGTCAGTGATCGTCATCTTAGCATCATGATCAGTCCTGTGATTCCTCGCGCCTCCGCTAGTGTCTGCAGGGAAAACGCGTTCACATTTTACTGGATGGAACTACATATTTGATGTTCCGTGTCGACGTCGATGTGATCAAGCAAAAGATCCGAACCTAGGTCGATTCATTTATTCAACTCTGAGTCAACTATTTTGCTAAAGAATCAATTGTTTTATACACAGTACACTTTCAGATTTAAACCTCAGCTGGATGTTTACATTGCTGTGTTACACACTGCATGGAAGCTCATTTTCACAAACCCATAATAGGGGCTCTTTAAAGGGGCTAATAATATTGATTGTAGGAATTATCAATTAATATTTACATATTTACTATGAATTCAAAAATGAATCAAAAGAAGCAACAAGCATAGCTAAAATAAAAAAGATTATATTTTGTTGTAAATTCTATTAGGTTAATCTGTTTTCTACTGACAGGTCCTCAACTTTTTCAAATTGAGTGGCATTGTGAGCTGTTGGACAATGATAAGCCTGGACCAATGGTTTTGAAGATTGCTTTTAGTGGTTCCACAACAGATGAAGTGAGTTTTTATGATAACAATTTTACATGTCAGTGCCAAAACAACATGGCAACCGAATCTGTGGAGGTTTTCCTGATGCATTATCAGAATGCAAGTTACCCAATCTGCATGACGACCCTCAGGAATTATTTAGTAAAAAGACAAACTCAAATAAATAGAAAAGGTTTGTCTTCAGCTTTTCTCTGACTTTTATTTACCTAGGATTTTGAAAAGGCCACATCTGAATAAAATTCTTTATTTCATCCATAGTACAACCGAAAGTCAGACTGATTAAGAAAGTACATTCAAAATTTGGAGGGTTTCGTTTGAGTTGTTTGGCGTCAGAATTTTACCCCCATTCCATCAACCTAACCGTGTTGAGAGATGGAAACCTTGTATCTGACCATGAGGTCACCGGGGGAGATCTGCTGCCCAATGGAGATGGGACGTACCAGATGAGGAAGAGTCTAGAGATCAGAGGAGACGAGAGAGAAAAACACAAATACACCTGCTCTGCCAAACACCTCAGTCTGGACAAAAGCCTAGATGTTTATTTTGGTAATGAGTTAAACATTTCAACATATCACTGAACTGTTCCTGAACTGTTTCTCACTTGCTTTTAAATATGTTTGTTGCAGAATTTGACCCCAGTTACCCGATTCAAATAGTGATTCCTGTAGTGGTGCTTTTCCCTATGGTGTTTGTGCTTGCAGCTGTCCTCATACATAAATACAGGAATAAACAAGCAGGTAGGATTTACTTTGTGAAGTTCATTTATAAATTAATTTCGAGAGGATCACATGCTTATGATTGCTTGCGGCTGGACCCGCATTGTCCAATTTCCAATACACCAATCAGACGATTCCTAAGCTACTATTAATACTCTAGGCTACGTATCACAGCCGTCTTCATTTTGAAGAATCCCCCCTTCCACTCCTACTCCTCCTCCTTCCTTGATTGGTGGCACGGTGGCCCAGTGCTTAGCACTATTGCCTCGCAGCAAGAACGTCTCTGGTTCTCTTATATCTTTAAAGAGAGACTACTATCTGCTCTTCAGCCACCATAACAGGGGAGTTCTCGAGATCTACCTGAGCTTAAACACCCCTCTTGCCTTGCAACAAGATCTTATGAGCTCAGGGTTCTCTCCCGGGACAGCATACCAAACTAGCTTTATAATCAATTATCAGCTATGTAAACTCTTGAAGTAAGAAAAAAAATCACCTGAAGATAAATCATCCTTTTCAATTTTTAGTAACACCCCTCTGCTTCAAGCAAGTGATTTGCTTTTAAATATTATGTCATTTTTTTGTGTCATTACCGAAATACTGTTTCTTGTCACTAGTTTTATATTAGTTTTGTTTTTGCTTATTCTGTTGACTAATAACAAAAATACTTGTTTTCATTTTAAGCATCTTAAAAAACCATCACCACAACATCAACACCTGAAGAACGGGGACCTACTGAGATGTGCCAAACATCAAGTAAATGAAAAACAAAGAAAAGTTCAAAGAGTACCAAGCAACTAGTGATGACCCTGTATGTTGTACTACAGCTAGAATATAAACTTGTGATAGCAAATTCATCCTCTGTATGTTTGTTATTCAGCCACAGCTTCAAAAGTAATATTGTTTATTGAATTTTGGATTTAGTTTGCAGCTCTTCTATTTTCCCATTACAAATTTGAGGGCACATGCACAATCCTAACACTTTTGAATGGTTTATATTGATTCTTTCTGCTTCAAACTTGTTTGGTTCATTTAGTGTTTGACTTGCTGTTAGTTAGTATTGGTGAAATTTACCTGCAAATTTCTTTGTACTTTGTATTGTTCCTTTTTATTTTCTATTTAAACCAATTGTTCCAAATGTCATTTTCTAGTTTTAGGATTTTTTTTTTTTACATGAATTTGCATTTGAAATATATATTAAAAAATGTAATCCCTCCGTTTCATACCCTCTGTTGTCAGTGTATTGTTGCTTTGTATGTGACTCTAAGTTTACCTGGCTCGGAAACTTACCTGCTTTATTTCTCCAGTTTAAGTCCTGTATTACCCTGTGGTGTTTTTTGTGATATGTATGAGTTTGCAGAACTTGGATGAAGTGTGCTTTCATCTGTGACTGCGCTCTGACCATCGGCACCTTGAGGTCAGATGTTCTCCGCATCGCAGTGGTGGGCTGAACGAATCCTTTTGAGTAACTGTTGAAGATTCAGCTCTGTGTGCTTGTGAACGACAAACTGCCTCGTTTTGACCCTTTTTCTCAGCAAATAAATCTCTGTTAACCCACTTTATCTTTGTCCTGCAGTCTGTCCGTGACATTTAGTTAGGCTTAAATCTAAAATGTGCAGGGCCCATGACCTTGTGGTTTACACTGCTCAAATTAAAATGTTTTTAAAATGCATTCATGTCACACTGACTAGCTAAACAAGAAAATCCGGAAGCTGAGTAAACCCGTACGTCACTCAAAGGAGAAGTGAGAATTTGAAGTGAGTCTGTGAAGTGACTGCTAACACAAAGTATTGGACTGTGCAAGAAAAATGAGCCAAACTCTACTGCTTTTTGTGTTTTTACTTCCAACTGCAGCTCCAAAAGGTAAGATTTCAAATCAATTATTTAATTCAAACAAAAAAAAACTAATTTAAATTTAAAATGCTTGCTAAATCTTTGGAAATACTTGGCACTGCACTTTGGTAGTATAGGGAAGGACTACAGGACTATAAACATTATGTACTTACATTAAGACAAACATGTGACTGCAAGCCTGAAAAGTAGCCAATAGAAATTGGACATTCAATCAGAAATTAAAGTTTAAAAAATAGGATTACAATTACTTCAGACATCTGAATACATGTTACTTTTAAGAATGAAGTAAATGTAGAGTATTTATTTATGCCTGCTTAATGTATTTATTAGTGCAGTTTTATGTTAAAAAATACTGGTTCAAAAGTTAACATACTTCATTATTCATAACATATCTTGGTTGTACTGAAACTTGTGATCTGATAAAGAAGGTTAATCATGCCAAATATTTGATGGGATGAGATCCAGTCAGAGATCTCAAGTTTTAAACTCAAGTCAAGCAATTCAGCTGACGTGGGTAGGTGATGTAATAATGACAAATGCTGGAATTCCATTCATACTATTCACATTCATTAAATACAAAACATACATCTCAAAGGGTTGTGTTGTAAATTAAAAATTCAAATGTATACCTACAGGAAAAGTATGTGATTTCAGGTGGAGCTTTTGTATTTTATGTATCTGAGTTCTGAAATCTGAGTTTACTAAGCTTATTGCGAATAAAAATGACCACGGCCTTGGCAGCATGAGCTGAAAAGCAAGAAAACTTATATAGGAGTAAAATAGGGAGGAGAACTTACAGTGCTCAGCATATATAAGTAACACCCCGCACAAATCTATCATTTAAATTCATATTTTTTAAATAGGAAGCTATACAATAATATATATACATTAGATTAGTCAGTACTGAAGCCTAATCTGGAGCTTAACTAACAAAATAAATTACGATAACGGTCTAAAAACTAGTTCACCCAAATTAATACTAATTTATGCTTTTAAATACAAATTTTAAAAAGAGGAAAAATCAAGAGAAGCAAAAAAATAAAAAAATTTAGTTGAAAATTTGTAGGTTATAATTTTTTTTTGCAATATTTTGCTTGAATTTATTTGCATTATCTTTCAATTTCAAAATATGCATAGCGAATAAAACATTATTTTAAAATAATATATCTGTTTAATAAATCTGTTTTGTTAAAAATGCACTAAAATACATTGCCTATATTCACTAAGACATGGATGCATTCATATTTATTTTCAAAATGGGGTGTACTCAATTATGGTGAGCACTGTATATCTTCCTATGCCAGCATCAGATGTTTATGCTGATAAGTAATGGTCAAACAAACTTATTGATTATGTTAATAATATACATCTTACAAGATGTTTCCTCCACCAAAGATTTGCTCATTAAGCAAAAACAACAGATCAGCACTTTGCAAAGACCATATGTACATGTGTCATATATTACAAATGTCAAATTACTGAAAATGATGTAAGATACAAAAGAGGAATAGAAAAATATTGAATAATATTCTAAATATAAGCAAGCTACAGTAGGGGCGCCACGGTGGCCTAGTGGGTAGCACGTTCGCCTCACAGCAAGAAGGTCGCTGGTTCGATCCCCGGCTGGGCCAGTTGGCATTTCTGTGTGGAGTTTGCATGTTCTCCCCGTGGTTGCGTGGGTTTCCTCCGGGTGCTCCGGTTTCACCCACAGTCCAAAGACATGTGGTACAGGTGAATTGGGTAAGCTAAATTGTCCGTAGTGTATGTGTGTGAATGAGAATGTATGGATGTGTTTCCCAGAGATGGGTTGTGGCTGGAAGGGCATCCGCTGCGTAAAACAAATGCTGGATAAGTTGGCGGTTCATTCCGCTGTGGCGACCCCGGATTAATAAAGCCGAAAGGAAAATGAATGAATGAATGAATGAATAAGCAAGCTAGCTATATAATGTAATATATAATGCAATTACATCAATAATCATAAAGAATTCTGAATAATAATAATAATTATAATAATAATAATAATAATAATAATAATACATCAATTTAGAAAAATAACAACATTAGAAATGTTCATACACCAATGTCAGAAATTGAATAGGAATATTTGCCTGGTAAAAATAAAAAGAAGGTACAAAATGACTCATGCATTTTTAACTGTCATAATAACTAGTTTATTTATAATGTAAAAAATTGATCATTTGTGCCAATTCATATAATTACACTGGTATGAAAATATACAATTTTTAAAAGGAGGTATGGCCCGAAACCCCACCCCTCATTTAGGGATGAATAAATCATACTAAACAAGATTATTAAATTATTACGAGTTAGCTACTAAATCAAAAGGTTTGATTGTGTTGATCATTATCTTACTTTATTTTTTACAGGCTCTCACTCTTTATGGATGCTTGCAACGTACATTAAAGGACAAACGGCATTTCCTGAATTCAGTTACGTGGTGATGCTGGATGATATCAGTGTTATGTACTACAACGGTGATACAAATAGTCTGATAGCACGAGGAAACACAAAAGCTGACGACGACAAGTATAATTTAAATGCTCTTCCCATCATACATGATCACATACAATCATCTTTTAAGGACAGGTGGACTCTAGCTACAACATCCTTAAATAAAACTGATGGTAAGTATTACAGACAGTCAGCCAATTTTTCCCATGTAGTCAACAGCTATTTCAGTTTGATGTAAAAGGTCTGATTAAATATATGAGCAATGTCACACATTTGTAGCACTGCGATATTGCTGTGTATCAACACTGCTGGGATGCATGTGCAGTTATATCTAACAATATATAGCATATATATAACAATATATAGCAATATAACAGTGCTATGAGTGTGATATTTATACAACAGTTCGATGGCATAATTGTGTAAATAAATAATTAAAATCAGATGGAGAGCCTCAAAGACCCTCCTGTTAGAGGAGCATGGGCGTAAATTTAATTTAACACTATGGGGGGGACAATAAAAATATGAAATTTCTCATGAGCAGTTTTTAAAGGGGACACAAATAATACAGTGCTCATTTAGTAAATGCACAGCTAAACAATATGCTAATGGTGGCCGTTAATGTTAAGTTAACATTATGCCACGTCATCGTAAATAAAACAATGCATTGGAAATGGCTTTGGTGTGTTAGTTGCAGTGCGTTTTGCAACAAGCTATTGTAAACAAGCTAACGTTTGCTAGATAAGTAATATTTTAATCACTAAAAAAGCAGATTCATGGAAAATTACATTGGTTATCAGCATTTTTGCCTGAATCAACTACATTAAAGAGAATTGCTTTATTTATTATGGTTAATAAAATACCCTGCTTACTGGAGTTTAACATTAATTCAATTCATTCTCAAAAAGTAGCCCGATGTACATTTCCAGACATCGCGAATCATGTAGCCAGAAGTATGAAAGCTGCTCTCTTTAAAGGTTTAGAACACCCTGGATTGTGTGTGTTGAGCATCAGTTAAGACGACGTTAGCACCTGTCAGCTTTAATTGTGGGAAAATCTGAATAATTTTGAGTTTTTGTCAGCTAATTTTATCTTTCCGAATTTAAAATAATTTTTGGGGTGGATCAAAATCGGTGACGTAGCACGAATTTGCTAGTGGAGTGTTGACGTGTCGGTTTCTCATCGTTATTCATAGCTGAATTTTCTTATCCTATGAGAAGACCCTGCTTCTTAATTATTCATGAGAGCACGTGCTTTCCGAAAGCAAGGCAGACCTGCCAAGCTGTGATCCCACGACTGGGCGAGACCGCATCTGTGCATGGCACAGGTCATACAGTATGTGTTTGCTTCCATGATCCACAGGGTTTGTTACATTTTTGCGATTCTGTCAGGGCCGACACAGCAAAGCTGCAGCAAGCATTTCTGATGGAAGAGCTGTATGAGAATTGGAGAATGGTGGACTTTGTCTTTTATCAGTTGAGTTCATTATCATTCAGACACATCACCTACAGTATATCCGTGCTGCTCAGTTTACCATATGTTTAAAATCCTCTAGATTACCAGCAGGGTTAATGGTTGGAATAGACAGGGCAAGAGACCTGCAGCACTGCTGTCTACTGTGTCTGCATTCAGACCCAGGGATTGAGGAGGAGAGAAGTCCTCCTCATTTATAGTGTTTATATAAACACGGTTATGTGTATGTGAAGTTACGAATAACAAGGCATGTATAATAATGTATAATAATGTAGCAGGGCATTAAATTACTGTTTATTTCTTTGCATTTTAACTTTGTAAACTATAAAATCGTGGGTCTCCTTTTTGTGTCTCATTTTGTTCGCTCCCCTCTTTTTCCCCTGCTGCTAAAAATTTTGTGGTACACTTGAACCGAATATGGGGGATTTCATGGCCCTTTGAAATGAACGCTATAGGGCAGTATTATGCCGTTCCGTTTCACGGTTACCAGTTGACCACGTACCTCCATATGGACTGCTTTCCTGCTGTTACCAGTTTGTTGAGTAGCTTGCTTTGTACATCGGCGAACTAGAGATGCAGAGTGGAGTTGACCACGATGACAAGGTTTGAGCAGCAAAGAACGGTTTCAAAAAGCGAGTAAGACAGAAACAGAAGCTAAAAAAAAAAAATAAACAAGTAAATAACAGGGTGAGAATGCGGTAAAATCTGAAAGTGTGGTAAAAGTCAGGTGAGGGCTTTTCTTTTTCTGAACTGCTTTTTAAAACAGATGGGTTTAGGGAAGTGGGTGAGCGGGTGAATCTGTGCTTTTGAAAACACTATTGGTTGGGTTTAGGGAATGAGGATACATTTCCAGAAATGTATATAGCGGTACATTTTCAGAATGAGCCTGGGTTGCATTAATTGACCCTCAGCCACACACCTGACTTGTGCGTGTATAGTAGGCAGGGGTGACACTGGCAGTGGGGAGTGCCTTCCGAGGATGATAGTGAAGAGGGAGGGCGGGGGATGGGGGTGGGGGGTTGTTGGGCTCCCTAGTAGTACCTCCAAAACATTATGGACCCTTAGAATCATCCTAACTTCCCCACCTAGCGGCGCAAATGAGAGTAGGTGAGATGAATTGGGAAAGCAGGCTGTGGGCCAAACCACTGTGAGTAAGAGGAGGGGAAATTCATTTTTTCCATTTTTTTTTCTACTCATTATTTTAAATACTCATACATATATTTTTCACATTAGAGAGTGCAATTTTTTAAAATATGTTTCATGTTTAAAATATGATTTACGCCCATATTGAGGAACTACTTTCTTTCACTATGCATTCACATGTGATGCCATTGCTAATTCAAAAACTTGTGAAAAATGCATGACTGTGAAATTTCTAAATAAACAAACACTATACTGTAAAAACATTCTCTATCTATTAAAGGTGTTTTTGCCCTTCAGCAGCTGGTCGCGTGCGAGATACAGGATGATGGCGAACCCGGACAAATTATTTTACGAAATGCTTTCGAAGGATCCACAACAGATCAGCTGCTATCTGTTGACAAGAAGTTTGCATACCAGGGTACTTTCAACGTCTCGGCTCATGTGCTTCATGTTCATCATGTTTACAACAAGTACCTTTGTGAAAATTTATTACAGCCGTTCTGCTTTCAAACACTCAAGGGTTACCTGGTAAAAAGGAGAAATCAAATCAATAGAAAAGGTAAAACGATCTACTCCAGCCTAGAAAGTCAAAAACAGTCTAAACATATATTAAAATGTTCTCTTTCTGTTATCTCATTTCCAGTCAAACCCAAAGTCAGACTCATTCAGAAAGCAAACTCAGATTCTGGAGGTTTTCGAGTGAGTTGTTTGGCAACAGGATTTTACCCTCGTCACATTAACCTGACCCTGTTGAGAGATGGACTGCCTGTATCTGATCATGAGGTCACTGGAGGAGATCTGCTGCCCAATGGAGACGGGACGTACCAGATGAGGAAGAGTCTGGAGATCAGAGCCAAGGAGAGACAAAAACACAAATACTCCTGCTCTGCCAAACAACTCCATATGGACAACAAACTGGACATTGATTTGGGTAATGTGGTGTAAAATCTCTCAAAATATCGTAGGGTTTGTGATCTTTTATTTAATGATTTTTTCTTTCTTTCAGATTTTGACCCTGATGAACCATTTTCCTCAGTGCTAATAGTTTTGTTTCTCGTGTTGGTGTTTATAACTGGAGTCGTCATTCATAAATGCAGGAAGAGACGAGCAGTAATTATTTATTTGGTAAGCAAATACATGAAAAAAATTATTTCATAAAGGAATTTCAAAATTGTAATTTTTTGCTTCCTTTCATTCTGTAGAGGGATTATTCGTCTGTTTTAAGCAAGTGATTAGTTTTTAAATATTAATTTTGTAATCATTTTTGTGAAAGTGATTACTAAAATATGAAGCTTTCTTTTTGTTGACAAATATGGTCAAACTTTTATTTCACACAACCACAACTGAAGCTAATCAGATGAGCTAAACCTAAAGCATTTGAAAATGAAGAGCTTCATCCAAGTGTAAAATTGTAAATTGCAAAAATGTTAGTGAAATTTCATTGTATGTTGTACTGGTGCTATATATTAGTGTTATGATGATATATTAGTTGGCATATACAGTTGAAGTCAAACCTATTAGCCCTCATGTTCATTTTTTTCCTTTTACAAATATTCCCCAAATGATGTTTAACAGAGACAGGAGTTTTTCACAGTATTTCCCATAATATTTTTTCTTCTGGGAAAAGTCTTATTTGCTTTATTTCGGCTAGAATGAAAGCAGTTTTTAATTTGTTAAGAATCATTTTAAGGTCAATATTATTAGTCCCCTTAGGCAATATTTTTTCTGATTGTCTACAGAACAATCTATTGTTATACAATGACTTGCCTAATTAACATAATTAAGCTAGTTGAGTATTTAAATTGCACTTTAAGCTGAATACTACACGATAAAACCCAAAAAGTGAAGGTAACTCCAACCATTTTAAGAAACCGAAACTTAATTTATTAAAGTAAATGAAGCAATTTGAACACAGTAGAACCCAATAAATGAAGACAACCTAAACCAACTGAGTACTGTAAAACCCAATAAGTTAAGGCAACTCAAACCATTTGAGGAAAATGATTGCTACCAACCATTTGAGTTAATAAAATCTAATCTATATGAGTACTGCGAACTTACTTAATTCAAGTTAAAGTAATGAGGTATTTAATTACTCTTTACCTTCAACACTGAGTTCAAAACTCTTTTCAAATGAGTTAACTACACTCATTTCATTTGATAACGTTGACTGTTGGGTTTTACATACATGTATAGTATCACATATAGTATAGTTTACATATAGTGTAGTATTTACATGTAGTATCTCGAAAAATATCTAGTGAAATATATTGTACTGTCATGATGGCAAAGATAAAATAAATCAGTTATTAGAAATGAGTTATTAAAACAATTATGTTTAGAAATGTGTCGAAAAACATCTTCCGGGCTAATATTTCTGACTTCAACTGTACATTTTTGTACTGATGCATGAAATGTAACAGCATTTTCATTTGTGCCTTGCATTATTATTTGTTTTATATGTGATTGTGTATATGATTCTTACTTTCCAAATGTCATTTTTAGTTTTAAGTAGTTTTGTTGACATATACAGTATACGCATACTAATGTTGTAACTTATTTAAAACTGTGGTTTATAACAAAATTTGTGAGACATAAGCTAAAATTGAACAAATCTGATGGAAGATATAAGACTGACAATGCAAAACTAGTCATCTTTCAAGGGCTTTAATTAAAAAAGGACAATAAATAAGCAGTATATATACAAATGTCTTCAATACAAAAATATGTTTTCTGATAAATAATTACACAAAATAAACACAAACAAAGTCGATGTCTATTTGATTCTGTCTCAAGTTGAGCTTAAATCCTCTCATCGGTCTTCATTGGTAAAACTGATGGCTGTATGAAGAATCATCCATTGTTGTGCAGGGAAACTGTTAAAAAAAGGAAAAATGTATTAAATATTTGTGCATAATTAACAAATCAAACTTATATTTACAGCGATTAAACGATCAAACACAATACATAATGAACTTTAAAGCTTTAGATTAATGGTACATTAGTTATGTTAGTTAATGTATTAAAATCCAAAGTTGTGCTTGTTAACATTAGTTAATGCACTGTGATTTAACATGATCTAGCATTATTTAGTTTAAATAACATTAACAAACATGAATAAATATTGTAATACATACATTATTAATAGTTTGTTAAATACATTAACTAACATTAAGTAATGGAACCATTATTTTAAAGTGCTACCGAAAAGCCTCCTTACCATGTAAGACTGTGCATCTCTGAAATGTGAACTAGCAGGAAAGCTGTTCTCCGTCTGTTCCCTTGCATCCCCAAAGCTTGTGAATGTTGGACAATACTGAACATTATCTTGCACGAGTCCCTGTTGTCCATCAATACACAAGTCTTCAAAAACCAAACCAGACTGAAGCCTGTCTGAAGCTTCAGCAGAGCAGCACATTTCATAATTCGGCACCTCAGCCTGTTCAAGTTGATCGGAAAGATGTGAAATGTAGTTAATAGTGAGACGAAGGGTCTCAATCTTGGTCAAGGTTTGTCCAGGAGGAGCCACAGATGGAGGTAAGAAGGATCTGAGATGATGGAGAGCTTTGGTCAAATCCCTCATCCTGAGTTTCTCTCGTTCGCTAGCCGATTGTCTCTTCATTCCTGGGTTTTTGGATCTGGAACGTCTCTTTGAATCAACGGGAAGAGCTAGCTTTAGCTTTTTAGCTTGCAAACAGTCAACGTTGGCATTTTCAAGACCTTCCGGTTGTCTTCCAGCTCCCCAAGGAGGAGAAAAGCATTCGGAATCGATAGAGGAGCTCGGAGAAAGACTCCCACATGCGCTGAAGTAACCGCAGTCGGCACTCGAGTTGGGTTCGAGTTTGCATTTGGCTGCTTGGAGCAAGTAAGGAGCAAGGTTAAACTCCATGGTCGAGTTCTTGGAGATGTTTCTGGTTCTCTGGTGGTTGAGAGAATGCTGAAGGGCCTGGAGGAAGGAGCTCAATATATCCCGGATGAGGAGGTGTGATGTTGCACCTCCAGAAGGCGCTGAGGAATTTCAAAGAGGCCCAGAGACGTCGCACCAGGGGCAGGGGGTCTCTGGGAAAAATCACATCACTTTGGGACACGCAGAGGTGGAGGAGAGTTTTTAATTTGTTTTATTTTTTATTACTTTGCTTGCTTTTTTTGTTTTTTGCTTATTATATAAATGCAACCAACATTCAAAAATTATGTCTGCTGCTTGTTCAAAGTAATATGAGTTGAACCAACTCAATTCCTAAGTTTTTTAGGGACAACTTAATTGCTTTGTGTTCAATCAACTTGAATTTGAAATAACGATTGAGCTAAAGTTAACCGATTTGTGTCGGGGCAACATGAAGGAATTGTGTAGAACCCAATTTTTTTTTTTTACAGTGATTGATGATTAATTGGGTTGAAAGTAACATTAAGAGGTCACACTTTACAATAAGGTTATATTATGTAATGAATTTACTAACATAAACAGTAAACAATATATTTATTACAGTATTTGTTTATGTTGTATTACAAGTATTACACGATTTGTTATTGTTAGATGTCATACCAGGGGTTGAGGATTTCTGGGAAAAATCACATCCCACAAGGAGAGTCGAGGAGACTTTTTAATTGATGTTTAGTAGCGCTGTTTTCGTTTTATGTTACATTTATGGAGACTTGGTTGCAGTTTTTGTCATTTGCTTATTATATAAATGCAACAAGTATGCGTTAATTGGTTGAAAGTAAAATAAAGGTTGTATTAGTTTATGCATTTACTAACATAAACAATGAACAATACATTTAATATCGTATTTGTTCATGTTAATTAATGAAAATACAGTTGTTTATTGTTAGGTTATGTTAACTCATGTTAACAAGCGTGAAGTCGGATGTTAATAATGCATTAGTAAATGTTGAACTATGATTAATAAATGCTGTACAAGTATTGCTTATTATTAGTTCATGTTAGTAAATTAACTGGATTTCATTAACTAAAGTGTGAACTATTAAGAATTGTAGGATTATTTTATTTCAAATTCATGATGTTGTATTTAATTCTGAAACCATCGCAGTATTTTATTTTACTGTTGTTTTATTTATTCTATATATTTTTTAACATTTATTTTAATTATTTTTTACAATTTAAAAAATGCATGGTTCCATACAATTCAAGCATGTTGTTCCAACACAAATTGATTAAGTTAGCTTAACAATTTTAACAAATTTATGTGGCTTGAACAAAAAAAAATTAAGTTGTCCCAATGAAATCTCAAGAATCCTGTTGTTTCAGCTCATTTTAAATCAGTAGTTTGAACGAGAAAAAAATATTGGGATTGTTACATTTCTGCAGATATTGTTTAATTATTATAATTTTTTTGTCCTTTGCTTATCATGCAAACAAGAATGCGTTTATTGATTAAAGATTAAAGAAAGGTTAAAAATTGTGGTATTATTATGTTTTAAAAGAATGATGTTGTATTCAATTCTGTGAAGGAAAAAATAATTTTTATTATTATTACCCCGGACTGAAATTTGAATTGTTTTTCGTATTTCTCTCAAGTGCTGTTTGACGGAGAGAATAAGTTTTCAACATTGGAAAACATTATGGTTTTAACCATTAATAATGAGTCATATCTAAAAACTAATTTATTTGGTCTTTGTCATAATGACAGTACATAATATTATCCTTGTTATTTAGCAAAATTATACTTACCTCAAAGTACAATTTAAAGGCTTAACTAGGTTAGCATGTTAACTAGGCAAGTTATTGGACAATGGTGGTTTGTTTTGCAGCCAGCTGAAAAAGAATAATTTTTTAAGGGGGTTAATACTGTAATACAAAACTGTATTTATTTTAACCAAACTAAAAGAAATAAGATTAAAAGAAAAAGAAAATTGTAGTGCTTTAGTAAACATCGCTTGGAAAATATGTGGAAAAAGACTAAAAAAATTCACAAGAAGCCCTTTGATTTTAACATTTTTTGTAATATTTAATATTAAAAAATAATTTTGTGTCACATGATCCTTCAGACATCATTGCAGGGTTTATTTTGCTATTATAATTTTATTTATTATAATTTATTTTTAACATTATTGTTTTCATTCATTCATTCATTTTCTTTTTGGCTTAGTCCCTTTATTAATCTGAATGAACCGCCAACTTATCCAGCATATGTTTTACGCAGCGGATGCCCTTCCAGCTGCAACCCATCACTGGGAAACACCCATACATTTTCATTCACACACATACACTACTGACAATTTAGCTTACCCAATTCACCTGTACAGCATGTCTTTGGACTTGAGGGAGGAAACAGAGCACTTGGAGGAAACCCACGCCAACACGGGGAGAACATGCAAACTCCATACAGCCGAGGATCAAACCAGCGACCTTCTTGCTGTGAGGCGAGAGCGATATCCACTGCGCCAACGTGTCCCCCCTATTATTATTATTTTTTGTATTATTATTATTTATTCAGGGATTTATTCAATTGATCAGAATTATTCTATAAAAGCAGTTATAATGTACACAAGCTTCTATTTAAAACGCAATTTGAAAAATAAAA
>CAIGQQ010002602.1:1805399-1832222 GCA_903798035.1 Danio albolineatus
TAAAATGTTTAGTCAGGTGGTTTGTCAAGCCCACTCACCTGTATTTGTAAATGCACAATTTATTTTTTTAGATAGACTGATTGTAAAAAAAAAAAAACAAAACTGGTGAAAATGTGCAAAAACTGGTGCAAGCGTCAGAGAGATAAATGAGTGTGTTTTCTACAGGCGGTTTGTCAAACCCACTCACCCGTGTGAGGCACAATATCAACCATTTTGTTACATAATGATTTATTTTCTACTTCTACTTTGCGTTGCAATTTAAAGATAAATCAACTTAATCAATATTCAAAATCTCACTACATTATATATGTATGGCTTCTAAATTCTAAACTTTAAAAGAGATTAAGTTGTGGGCACATTGGTAAATTTCTGCAAAATGCAAAAAAAAAAAAAAAAAAAAAGTCAATATTTTTTAGATTCTTATATAGAAATTATTGTATGGTGCATCCCGAAAGTATTCATAATGCTTCACTTTTTCCCACATTTTATGTTACAGCCTTAATTTAAAAATGGATTAAATTAATTTATTTCCTCAAAATTCTACACACAATACCCCATAATGACAATTTGAGAAAAAATTATTAAAAATTAAAACCTGAAAAATCACACGTACATCAGTATTCACAGCCTTTGCTCAGTACTTTGTTGATGCACCTTTGACAGCAATTACAGCCTCAAGTCTTTTTGAATATGATGCCACAAGCTTGTCACACCTGTCTTTGGGAATTTTTGCCCATTCCTCTTTGCAGTACCTCTCAAGCTCTATCAGTTTGGATGGGAAGCGATGGTGTACAGCCATTTTCAGATATCTCCAGAGATGTTCAATAGGATTTAGTTCTGGTTTCTGGCTGGGCCACTCAAGGACATTCACCGAGTTGTTTGAAGCCACTCCATTGAAATTTTGGCAGTTTGCCTTGGGTCATGAACCGTCGCCCCAGTCTGAGGACTAGAGCGCTCTGAAACAGATTTTCATTCAGGATGTCTCTGTACATCGCTGCATTCATCTTTCCCTCTATCCTGACTAGTCTTCCTGTTCCTGCTGCTGAAAAACATCCCCACAGCATGATGCTGCCACCACCATGCTTCACTGTAGGGATGGTATTAGCCTGGTGATGAGTGGTGCCTGGTTTTCGCCAAATGTAATGCCTGGCATTCACTCCAAAGAGTTCAATTTTAGTCTCATCAGATCACAGAAGTTTGTTTCTTATGGTCTGAGAGTCCTTCAGATGCCCTCTGGCAAATTCCAGGCCGGCTGCTATGTGCCCTTTACTAAGAAGTGGCTTTCCTCTGGCCACTCTACCACATAGGCCTGATTGGTGGATTGCTGCACAGATGGTTGTCCTTCTGTAAGGTTCTCCTCTCTCCACAGAAGAAAGCTGGAGCTCAGACAGAGTGATCATCGGGTTATTGGTCACCTACCTGGATAAGGCCCCTCTCCCCCGAACACTCGGCTTAGATGGCCGGATTCCGAAGAGTTAGGAAAAGTGTAGTGCTATGAGTAATTTCCGGATGCATGGTATTTCAGCAGTGAAAGTTTGCCATACAACTCTACATTTGACCATATTTAGAATCATTAATTGATGACCATTGCGGCAACCCATCAGCTGACCTTAAAATCGAACATTTTTTCTTTACAAAATATAAGCAAATCTCCAAAGTATAATATAAAATCACTGTTTTATCTTAGTGAATACAATTTTAAAGCTGGTACAGTAAATCAGCCATGAGAAGTGTGAGAAAGTCTTCAGATTTAACCAATTCAAACCATTTCTACACTCTAAAACCAAACAGTGAAAATCACTAAATTAAATAAGTTAGTTAAACTTATAACTTTTAAAAAAGTTACTTTGGCCTAATGAAAAAGGGTTATACTAATTACATTAAACAAAAATTAAATAATTCTATTTTCTTGTGTTAACTCTAATGGCAATTCAAACCATCTGAGTAGATATACAGTACACCCTGTAGTATTTTGGATTCAATTTGTTTTACTAACTGAACTCATTGCAATTTGATAACTGAACTTAAAATGTTTAAGTGACTAATACTCTAAATGTTTGGTGATATCAACACAAATAGGACCCAATATATATATACACACACATATATATATATATATATATATATATATATATATATTGTTGTAAGTTTATATATTGCTATAAGTTTACAGTACACAAACCATTTAATTTCAAAACTTAAATGGTTTGCCGCAATCGGTTTGCTCAAACAGTTTGAGTTATCAGGTTTTACAGTGTATAACTTCTGCCACTGAAGGACTTTCTAAGCAAAATCAATGAAATTCTGCAAAGTATATTCAAAATTGTAAAGAATTTTAACAAGATGTTACCAAACAGTTTGTAAACCTCTTAGTCTGCAATTTAAATATAGGTTGTCTCATATAATTTGTTCGTTAAAATGTATGTAATTAATATAAAATGAAAATAATGTGATAAAAATGTAACAATTCAGTCAGGTATAAATATTTAAGATTTTTCCATTTATTATGCTTTCACCCACCAGTATGTGTATTCTCAGCTCCTCTGAACTCATTTTATCAATGTTCTCTCTGCAGATTTCTCCTAGAACTACATACTAGAACAGGCATGAAACACGAGGGCCTGGCGTGGAGTTTACAGATGGTCATGTGGTGAAGCGGGTTTGCTATACGCCTGGTGAAAGAGCGAGCAGATCAACATATGGAGCAGGTCTGCCATTATCCCCCACCGCTTGACACGAGGATCCTCCCAGCATACCATTGGTCAGGCGTAATCCACAGAGTCATGCAGTCGTGACGGTGTTTCAGAGCCAAAATGAGACACGAAGGCTGAGCCGATGCTGTGATTTCATTCTTTATTGCCGTCCAGATTAATATGACAACCTGAATTTACGTTTCTAGGGTTGAAGGCGGCGCTTGTGAGCTGAAACACTTTCTCGTATTCCAGACCAACACATGCAGACTAAGTAAGATATTTGTAAGTCTAGATTCTACCTTGAGGTGAAAATGCTTTCAAAGACATTGTTATTTATGTTTGTGAATTCTGCTCAGCTTGATTTACAACATTGTATTGTCCAATGGTGAGAGTTTTGGGTGGGGCTATGTGATTTTTTTGACCAGTGAGAGATAATGGTGGGTTCAGTAAAGTAATTAAAAGAAATTACTTCAGAATGTTTCCAGTGGATGGAGTCTGGCCAGTTGGGGCTATAGGTAAATTGGGTTTTGAAATTGGCCGTAGTGTATGAGTGTGTGTGTGAATACGAGGTTGCATGGATGTTTCCCAGTACTGGGTTGTGGCCAGAAGGGCATCCGCTGCATGAAACATATGCCAGAATAGTTGGTGGTTCATTCCGCTGTAGCAAATTGTGGTAAATAAGGAACCTAGCCGAAGGAAAATGAATGAATGAATGGCATTATTTTAATGTTTTCATTGAACCCTATCTTACAGGAAACTTAGTGTTTTTAGATATTTGGCAATATGAAAATGTAGGATTTTTAGAAAAATGTAAGCATGAAGAATGACGATCCCACCTCTAAACTTCACCACAAAGAGATATGAATAATAAAAACACTTGGTTAGTAAGTTCGATTAGTCTTTCAATTGTAAAATATCAGATGATGATCTTTTCTTAGTAAATATAATTTAAAGACTAGTGCGTATGTCAACATATTGTACAGTATTTTAGCTGTGAGAAAGTTTGACTGGTAAAACTTCTTCAGAGTTGACCAATTCAAACCTCTCGTATCATTTCTATCATTAAGGTAGAAGGACAATTTTGGCTACTACATCAACTTATTCAGGGTGAAGGGTGTGGTCACATTAGCATAGCTCATAGCTCACACAGAATCACTTTCAAAATAAACAGTTTTCAGTTGGCCAACCTTGCAAATCCACATTACCAAATGAAACCTACATGAAATCTCACTCACTTACTCACGCTTTTGGCTTATTCCTTTCTTTTGTTAGAGGCCACGACATCAGAATTAACTACTCATTACTCTGGCATATGTTTACCAGCAGATCCCTTTAGATTAAACTAACTCATACAACCGTGCACCAAAAGTGCTTGAAAAGACCCAAAGACTCCCCCATTCAAACACTACAGCCAATTTACTTGATCTAATTCTCCTTTACCACATGTCTTTGAACTGTGGGTGAAACCAGAGCACCTGGAGGAAGTTCACTGGGGACCAAAATTCACACAGAAATCCTTCCTGGCCCACCAGGGACTCCAACCAAAGAGCGTCGTGCTCCAGTGCTAACCACCAGGGCACTATATCGTCCACTATGTGAAATTATTTACCCTCACATAAAATTTCAGTTCGCTAGGATACCCATTAAGATCACTGGTAAATCTCACTAGTGAACCAGTACATCTAGTGTAACCCATCTGGCTCTACAAGGCCTGCTTCACCAGTATCTCCAGTATAACGGGCATCTTAACTAATGCCTGCAGCCTCCAATGTCAGTTACTTCTGAGCCCAGGGGAGTGAGTTTTACTCAAACAGCTTCAACTAACTGGACTCTCTAACATTCACCCACTCACTTGAGTTTTACCTATACTGAACCAAATGGGATTCACACCGGTGTATCAAGCAAGGGAGATAAGCAAGTAAACTAGAACACTAAAGGTCACAACTTCTAGTGCACCTCACAAGACCCTTTCTAGTTGTTCTCAACTCACACTCACCCCCCTTTACCTCGCTGCCATCCAAGTTTTGCCAACAATGTAACCCCTCTAGTTCAGCCCTCACCTCTCCAAGTGGGAGGCATTGATATCTGCACACTAACAAGAACACTAAAGACCACAGTATCTAGTATCAGTTGCGGCCCTGAAACCAAGGGAGTTTTACTTGTGCAGCTACAACAAGGTAGACTATGGTAACTCACTCACCAAATCCTCACTCCCATTGGGGTCACAGGACCAATGAAAGCCCTCTGGTTCTACTTGTATCACTCCAAGTGGGATTCACATTTTGGATTGTACTTAAAAAATTAAACCATTAACAAAATACTCTCACTCACTATTATTTGGCTTATTTCTTGCTTTAGAAGGGGTCACCAAAGAGGAACGAACCACCAATTATTTTGGCATATGTTATAATTGTGAATGCCCTCCTTGTCCCAACTCAGCACTGGCATTACAACCCTCAGTCTGGGACTCTGCGATTCACACACTGCTGTCAATTTATTTTATCCAATACACCAATACCACATGTCTTTAGACAGTGGGGACACCCACGCAGACACTGGGAGAATGTCTTCCACACAGAAGGTCTTCTGGTCCAGCCGGGACTCAAACCAGCCACATTCTTAGTGTGAGACAACCATGCTAACCACTTAACCACCATGCTGCACTTCCATTAACAAAATACTAAGTAAATTAAGAAGAAATGCTAATTGGACCGCTGAACTGGCACAGAAGCAATTCAGCCCCTCCACTACTACTCTTCCAACTAGATTTTTTCGAAATGTACATTTGTGCACCCACCATGAAAGCAAGCAAAATTCTGGGCCAAGAAGGAAACGCAAAGTGGCAGACTCACGTACAAGACTTCCTGGTTGTTTCAAGACCAGCTACAGCTAGAATGTCTATATAAAGACGGCAGATCAGAGCGGGCTCCATTAGTGATGTGAAGTATATGAAAAGCAAGTGATGAACATAACCTGACGGTGATTTGAGGGGGAGGTGGGCAAGGGATTGTGTATCAGAGCAAGGTCAGGAGAGAAGCTATCGATCTGTTGGGCTACTGCTGACTCGGTTTTTCTTCACCGACGGCCGCGCAGGATAGAAAGTGCTTGCTCATTCTGGCTCCCTGATGCTCACAGACAGTCTTTACTCTCATACACGTCACTTCTGCACACACATCAATATTACTTAACCAAACAGGGGAAGGTTTTGCACCGTCACCCCTGGTGCCTTGGAAAATTCAGTTTGACAGACAGATTTGTACATTATGTTCGTTATTACAAGGTAAGCCAAAGTCTTTAAATCTAGCTTCCAGCTGCAACTAATGAATTTTTCAGCAGATCCATCAGAAAATATTGGGATTATCAGGTGTAACAGATTATTTTCTCTCAAAGAGATCAAGGGGAAAAAAATCTAATATATTGATCTTACTTCTCAAACCCTCCCTTCATTTTCAATAGTGATTCATTACAAGACAGTGCCTGCAGAACGAAAAATAAAATAAAATAATCTGTCCTAGCTATAGAGACAGCTACCTGATTTTTATGCTTGCTTGGTCTTGCTTAATTGTCTCTCCAAGGTTTTAATCTGGCCAAAACCCAGCCCATCTCAAGCCTACCTTTGGGAGTCACGAGTCAGTTTCCCCAACTGCTTTACTAAGCAAGAGCGGATTGATGTAAAACCGAGCGAGAAACGCAGCCGCATGAATCTCAGCCGTCGAATTCTCCATTAGCTAATTTGAGAACATTTTTAATTGATGGTCTCTTTAAGTACCAGCTGGCTAAAATTGACTGTATGCCATCACTCAGCTCTGTCTCAATTCACAAAATCACTAGGATTCATTAGACTAAAACTTTCATCAGCATATGGAACAGCCTCCAAGAGTCCATAACCAGTAGGATTTCATTTAGTTTTGCTTGGTAGCTTCATATACTCTAACAATGATTCAGGAAAAAGATATCTGCACCTATATCTATAAAAATCACTACGTAAATGTATGTGATCATTTTAAATTTACAGTAAGTATGGTTACACACATAATGGGACTCTAGTATAATGTTAAATATTGTACATATGGCACAGTGTCTATAGCATGCTTGATCATTATGCAGTGATAAATGTTTCAAAACAGCAGTATGCTAATTTATATTAAAAAATCGAATCAGTTTGCATATTTTCTTCAGCTAACACTGTGCTGTTAGCATTTTTGTTTAATTGAGCATTTTCTTATGCCTTAGCTTTTAACAGTACAATCAAATAAGCATTTAATAAGGAGATCATATTAGCTTACTAGCGATAGAAATGTGAAACTGCATGCAGTGTGTTATGAGAAATGTGTACCTATGAAATTATACTTAAAAAACAGCTTATGAATTCAGAACTAAATATTTCAATGTGCTTTTTTAATTACTTTTATTGTGATGGATGTTTATTTTAGCTAACAGTTAGCATTTATGCTAAATTAGCATAATTTAACATTTTAATTTATGTCTTAGCAATTGAGATGTAAATGTAAAGCTGCCTTTTGGCAGTACATTGACAGAACGACTTGAAAAAGCAATGCTAGCAACTTTTTAGCTTAGCAGAAATGTAAGCTAAATGTAAGCAGAACTCACTGCATCATGGAAAAAAGTACAGAGCAAAGTATACTTAAAATTGACATGTAAAACAGTATGCTATGTAGTGAATATGATTCAAAACAATAATATGCTACACTGCTAATACAGTATCATTATGTTGCAGGCTTACATCAGCTAACTGTCCAGTTAATGTATCGGCCGGATATATTAAAGCTGTTAAATTTTAAACTATTTACACTGGTTGATCTACTTCAGATAAGAGGTGAGACAATATGTCATCTGGTGTATTTGTTAATCTTCTCTTTCTTTTAGACAAAGTAATAATAAGGTTTATATTTATTTTGCCCTCATATCAGTTATCGGCTTCCAAATATGAATAATTATCGGTTATCTGCTTCCAAATATAAAGAACTATCGGTTATCGGTTTCCAAATACAAATAATTATCGGTTATCGCTTCCAAATATAAATAATTATCAGTTATTGGCTTCCAAATATAAATAATTAAAGGTTATTGGCCTGCAAATATAAATTATTATCGGTTATCTGTTTCCAAATATAAAGAACTATTGTTTTTCGGCTTCCAAATATAAAGAATTATCAGTTATCTGCTTCCAAATATAAAGAATTATTGATGAATGGCTTCCAAATAAAAATAATTATTACTCTGAAAACTCAACTGACACTGTTTCAATTCACTTTAATCTTCTATGTGAATCTGCTTTGACACAGTCTACATGGTAAAAGCGCTATACAAATAAAGTTAAATTGAATTTAATTGAAATAATTATCAGTTATCTGCTTCCAAATATAAAGAATTATCAGTTGTCTGCTTCCAAATATAAAGAATTATTGATTAACGGCTTCCAAATATAAAGAATTATTGATTAACGGCTTCCAAATATAACGAATTATTGATTAACGGCTTCCAAATATAAAAAAAACTATCTGTTATCTGCTTCCAATATTAAAGTATTATTGATTAACGGCTTCTGAATATAAATAATTATCGGTTACTGGCTTCCAAATATAAAGAATTATCAGTTCCGGGCTTCCAAACGTAAAGAAATATCGGTTATTAGCAGCCAAATATACAGAATTGTTAGTTATCGGGCTCGAAATATAAAGGTATATCGGTTATCGGCTTGCAAATGTGAAGAATTATTGGTTATTGGCTGCCAAATATAAAGAATTTTTGGTTATCGGTTTCCAAATATAAAGAATTATCGGTTATCGGCTTCCAAATTAAAAACATTGGTTATCGGCTTCCCAAATATAAAGAATCATCGGTTATCAGCTTCCGAATATGAAGAATTATTGGTTATCGGCCTCCAAATATAAAAAATGTATCCTTTTTCTCCTAAAATTTACATTTTGGTTCATGCCTTGTTACTTTGTTAAAATACCATTTCAAACTCTGAAAAGGTGACTTACCCAGCATTCCCTTCTCAGCGTGGGACAAACACATGTCTTTCTCAGCACTGGGTAGAACCAAAGCCACTACAAAGCACTCGACGCTGTCCGCCATAAGCGCCAGACCCAGCACCACAAACAAGGTCCACTGGAACTTCCCATGTCCACAGTCCTCCATGATGTCCTCATATTGTTCGGCAAGCTCCTCGAGCTCCGACACGGTGTCCGTCGGGGTCCTCGCTTTCGCTCTCGCCGCCCTCCGAGCAGCCTTGACCTCATCGGGATGTGGGATACCCTGATATTCCCCTTCATACATTTGATCATCTTCATCGTGTCCTTCAGTAGCATCACTGGCAGCGTCTTCTTCTTGGGGAGGGTAGTCAGTTTGATACCCGTAGCCATCCTGTCCTCCCTGTCCATACGTCCCATAGCTGTCTCCATCTCCCTGGTGGTAAATGTTGTTTTGGTATGGGTCCGCCATGCTTTCTGAGATGTTCTTAGCTAAATTGCAGGTCGGAGCCTATATGTGCATAATCCGTAGCTGCTTTGGTGCGTGTTTGATCTGCTCGCGTGCTTATTGCTAAAGAAATCAAGCAGAAGAACCTCCAGTCATCAATGGGTCTTGAGTTTGGCTGTAAGGATGGCTGTCGGGCACGTTTAATCACCTTTGATTTTTGGAGCTCTCAATGGGCCACATGCTGAGCCTGCAAATAGAAAACAACACTGTTGATTTGGATAACTTCAACATGTTTAAGCATTAAGCCTAAACGGAGGGCACATTTGAGTTTTATACACACTGGTTACATTGAGCTCAAAACAGGTTTCTTAAAAGAACATTCCACTTGCTTTGAAAATAAGCTAACTTTACGACTACCCTAGAGTTAGACAGTCAAGTTTGACCTTTTTTTCAATCTATTCAGTCAATCTCAGCCTGGTTAGTGCACTTTTAGTTTAGCTAAGCTTAGCATAGATCATTGAATCAGATTAGACCATTGGCATATTTCTTAAAAATTTACCAAAGGGTTGTCTTCAATTATTTAATCTGAATGATGAAAAATCAAAAGTTGCTATATTAATTTATTCATTCATTCATTCATTCATTTTTCTTTGGCTTCCTTCGTCTCTTTATTCACCAGGGGTTGCCACAGCATAATTAACCGCCAACTTATCCAGCATATGTTTTAACCCATATGTTTCAGCCCATTACTAGAAAACACCCAAACACACTTACTGTATTTAGACACACTCATACATTACGGCCAATTTAGTTCATTCAATTCACCTATAGCACCTATGTCTTTGGACTGTGGAGGAAACCGGAGCACCCAGAGGAAACCCATGACAACATGGAAAAAACAAGCAAACTCCACACAGAAACGCCAACTGGCCAGGACTTAAACCAGTAACCTTCTTGCTGTGAGGCAACAGTGCTAACCACAGAGCCACGGTTTTGCCTAGTTGCTATATTCTAGGCCAAAATGTTATGATATTATGCAGCTTGAACAGCAGATGCTCACAGTGCAAGTAGTTGGTCATGTTGGAAGTTACATAGCTGGGGATTATTTTCAGGCTTGATATCATTGCACCTGCTGCAGCCATGCTATGACAGAAAAGTTCCTTGATTATTACACTGGAATGAGTGTATACTTTCTAGCCATATCAGCCTAGAAAAAAAATACTTTTAATTTTCCGTCAGTCTTAATAAATGATGTAACTACAGAAGATTCAGTCTTTAAATAGGAACATAAATAAAACTTTTCGGTCATTTTTGAGTGAGATGCTAATGGTCTAATCAGATTCAATAATCTATGCTAAGCTAATCTAAAATGCTACCACTGGAACCATATATATTCAAAAATGGTCAAACTCTTAAAAAGGGGAGTGTTCTTTTAAGGCTTTATTATGAGATGACTATTAATTGTTAAGGAACACTGTCCCATTAGAGCAGGGATGTCTAAACTCGGTCCTGGAGGGGCGGTGTCCTGCTGAGTTTAGCTCCAACATGCTTCAACACAAATTCCTGGAGGGCCGCAACTCTGCACATTTTTTCTCCAACCCTAATCAAACACAGCTGATCCAACTAATCATGGTGTTCAAGACTAGTATAGACTGTTAAGCAGGTGTGAGTTAGAGGTTGTTGGAGCTAAACTCTCCAGGACACCGGCCCTCCAGGGCCGAGCTTGGACACCCCTGCATTAGAGCAATGGTATCAAACTCAATTGCTGGAGAGCCGCAGCTCTGCATAGTTTAGCTCCAACCACCTCTAACTCACACCTGCTTAATTGTCTATACTACTCTTGAACACCATGATTAGTTGGATTAGGTTGTTTGATTAAGGTTGTAGATAAAATGTGCAGTGCTGCGGCCCTACAGGAATCAAGTTTGAGACCTATGCATTAGAGTATTGTTTTCATATTATTCATTCAATTCACATATGTTTTCTTACAGCAATTATTTCAATAGAAATATTGATATAAAAGCAGCATAGTCCAGTGACATATGCTTAACAGACAATACTATCTAAAAGTACAATACACATATCATGCAATAATTAAAACAAAATCCCCCCTTTTTTTTGTAAAACAAGTCACGACATGCTGCGTTAATATTGTTTCCTCGATTTCACACTTTTAAATTGCCTTTGTAAAGCTGTGACCAACAGAGCTTATAAGTGAAAGCCAGGCCTGTCACAAAACATGAAAGCCTTTGCTCGTTTATTCACCAGCCATTCGGGTTTCTGCTAATACAGCAAATAAGATCGGTCTCACTCGACATGAGGATTTACGCAAAGGTTTTGTATATGTCTTATTCCCTATGGTTCATATTTTCACACCAGCAGATCAAAGGTTGTGAATTATAATAAAATCCACCATACATATGTTAATACCATCCGACCGATCTGTTACTACCTTTACGGCCTGTGGATTCATTACAGGAAATGTCGCTAGCTGAGACGTTCTTGAATTAGGTGCGCGGGTCATTAGTTTAGTTAAACACAGAGCCTGATTTGAATTTCTGTGGTCAGAGCGAGAGGGCACAAGTGGGATCATCTTTTGAATTGCTAATTCGAGTAACCGTATAATGAATGGCGAGGTCATATGCATGAGCCTCTTCCAGATTAATTAGCGCTGATGAAGAAGACATGAAGATGATGTACGTATAGTCAGCCGCATTCACTTTGCATTTGTCTAAATTGATTATTGTTATGTGTTTTTTATGGCTTTAATTAGACTGGATAGCAGAAAGGAGAGAGTGAGTGTGAAAGTAATATGAAACGCTGTCAAACACATGCTAATCAAAGAAGGATAACTGAAAACAGCTGCCCATTAGCAGTAATAAAAGCTGGATATATCTGTCCTGAGCTAAAAACTGCATTTTTAAGCTACAGTATGTGACTGATAGCCCAAAATCTATAGTTTAATTTATTAAACAAAAACAAATGAACCAACAATTCATGATTTTTGTAGTATTAAAGTATTAAACAAGCTATTAACTATCTGATTAAACATGTGTTGTTCGGTTAGCTTATACTGCAGCAGTTCATTAACCTAAAAGGCATATGACTAGCTGGTTAGCAAGCGGTTGCAAACAAGTGGCTAAATTGGAACTTTATAGGTAGGCTAATGTTGAACAAGTAAACAGGTATCTGCTTACCAGTCTGAATTTACTGCTTTGTTCTGCTCTTTTTGAAGTTATGTAACCTAAATCTTGGGATTTTGTCAATGCTAATACTTGGAATGGGTTAGCTAATTTCCTTAGCAATGTATTATGCTGCAAATCATACCAGTCTCTCAGCCTGCTAGATTGCTGAAAAAATGTTAGCCTATCACTTCAACAGTCAATTAGACTGTAAATTTAGCATGACACTAGCCGTTTAACATGCTAGATTTGTGACAAAATATGTTACCTCTCACTTTAGCAATTACGCCACAATTTTAGCAAGATGATAACCAATTAGCCTGCTAGATAACCAATTAACCTGTTAGATTAGTGACAGAAATATGTGAACAGGCAAAAAAGGGGAAAGGGAAAATTTATTTGAGTTTTTGTCAGTGCTAACTTCTAGTTTAGCCTAACAAATCCATTAGCACTCAATTAGGCTAAAAATGTAGCATGATCCTAGGCAATTAGCTTGCTAAAGTAGTGACATCAATGTTAGTTATCAGTTCAGCAGTTTAATAGGCTGTAAATTTAGCATGAAGATACAGCCGATTGGACTACCAGATTACTGACAAAATGCATTCCCCTATCACTTCAGTAAACTGCAAATGTAGCATGATGCTAGTTGATTAGCCTGTTAGATTAGTGACAGAATTATGTGAAAAGGCAAGCTGCTTGGAGAAAGGAAAAAAATTGTTTGGGTTTTTGTCAGTGCTAACTTCTGGTTTAGCCTAGCACATCATTTAGCAATCAGTTAGGCTGAAAATGTAGCATGATGCTAGCCAATTACCCTGCTGTAGTGACAGCAATGTGAGCTTATCAGTTCAGCAGTCTTGTAGGCTGTAAATTTAGCATGATGATAGGCTATTTTCTATTAATTTATATTCTATTACTGGCAAAATACATTCCCCTGTCACTTTAGTAGTTAAACTGCAAATGTAGCATGATGCTAGCTAATTAGCCTGTTAGATCAGTGACAGAATTATGTGAAATGCTAAGCGGCTTGGAGAAAGGAAATTTTGTTTGGGTTTTGTGAGTGCTAACTTCTGGTTTGGCCAAGACTTTCACTTGAGCAGTCTATTAGGCTGCAAATTTAGTATGATGCTAGCCATTCAGCCTGCTAAAGTAGTGACAGAAATGTTAGCCTATCAGTTCAGCTGTCTAGGCTGCAAATTTAGCAGCATGTTAACTGATTAATCTGTGCAGTTTTGATGATTTACAATATGATATATTGATATGTGAAATATGTTTTTGCACAGGCATTACAAACAGTGGATTACATTTTGGGAGTAAAATCTTACGCAACAATGATGTCTAGCAGCACATGCTTACGGAAGCATGCCAACTATTGCTCAAAGGCTCTAATAATCAGGTAAGCATTTCGTTATTTCATTCTATATTCATATTTTCTATATTCATATTTTCTTGAGAAATAGTAACAGCTGCTCAATACGTTAACTACAGTAGCAACAGCTGCTCAATACATTAACTACAGTAGTCAACAACCAAAGTGAATCAAAAATATTTTTCAACATTTTCCTAGGACAAGAATGGGTGTTGTTCAGTAGTTTTAGGACAACTATGATGAAAGGTGATGATTCACAAATGTTGACTATGTACAGAGACTAAAACTCGTTACAGAGGGAGACCAAGTTTCTGTTTACACCTGGTATTAACAGTCCCATCAACGTGACGTTTTTAAAATGCTTTGGGCTTGTCCACTTTCAGCCATTTCCTGAAGTAGTTGAAAAGAAATGCCTCCATGTTGTCGAATAAATTCAGACTTGTACGAAATACTCATACTAAGGCGTAAATGATCTTGCCTGACCTCTTATAATCAGATCACTGAAAATCCAAAGTGGAAACAGGGCCAAACAAGCAAAGTAAAAACACATTTAGCATGTGCGAATGTTCATCAGGGTCATCAACAACAAACACAATGAGATTTCCCACAGGAACAGACCCAATCAAGGCCTATTAGAGAACTGTTGTTGGGTAAAAAAAATCAATGCAATTGCAATCATTTTAGGCAGCACAAACCCCTCCAAACTCCCATGCTTGTCTTGTTAAACATTGCTTCCCATCTGTGCGTTATATGTGAGCTGCGATTTCTGGCACCAAAGCGCTCGAGCTCATTAAATGGCTTTTTATTCAAGATTGATTCACTCCCCCTTTTTTCCTGGCTCCTGTGTGGATAACAATGAATTTGTTTATTGTTCAGAAGTGGATTGTGCTGGGGTAAATGTGCAATTTGGCATTTTCTCAGGCCCGTCGGTGTCTGCGACAAAGTGGCTCATTGCATGTTGACAAAGACGAGTGAAGGTCAGAGTTTCCAGATGGGCTTTTCTCTAAAAGAATCAGTTGCAGGTTCATCTGATAGCTCTTCCACCGAGCCTCTCTGGAGACATTTGGTTCTTTGCAAACTGATTTAAGAGGCACGTTTCTGGATGCACTTTCTGAGTAATAGTTACTATGACAATGCCAATAGTTTCTATGACAATCAGGCCTGACTTGAGAGTTAAAGGAAGGGCTGTTTTGCTATTCAGGCTAATTATAAATGTTAAAAGAAGGGAGACTTGAGGAATCATGTGATCAATGCTTGTTTGCATGAACACGCTGCTTTTGAAAGGAATGGCAAAATCACTGGCATTGATCGCAGATATCGCAAAGCCACCAGTCAATAAATTCTTACACTGAATTTAAATGAGGAAAAAAGAGAGTGTGCACGTTTTATGGTGCAGCATGCTTTTTAAAAATTTTATATACATTTTCTAAATAACATAATAATACAATAATGAAATCTTATTAGTTATTTGATTTTGTTTAATGTTATTTGGTTTACTAAATTGCATAGAGCATAAAATAAAATGAGGGAATAACATCTTAAATGGGTGGTTTACCCAAACAACATCATATCAGTTAAATATAAAAGGAAAATCACACATCAAAATAAGATAAAATTATTATTTTTTTTAAATTAACACTTAAGCTGAAAATAATATATAAGAATGCTTAAAATAGAAAAGATCTAAAAGATATGTATTTTGATTATTGTAAAACAATTTAAAATACTTCAATTTATTGTATTTTATTATTACCATTTTAATGAAGAGGATAACCAAACAGCATAACATGAATAAAATATGATAGTTTACAAAAGGCAAGGCAAGGTTATTTATATACTGTAGCACATTTCATACACAATGGTAATTCAAAATGCTTTACATAAACAAGAATAAAAGAAACAAATAAAAAATGATTAAGAGAATTAAAAATGATTAAAACAGATAAAAATGTGTTAAAACATGATATAAAAGAATGAAAAAGAAAAGAAAGACACAATAGTGTGATCTGTCGAACATAGCACAGTGCTCATGCAGTAAAGGCACAGCTAAACAGATTTTTCTGTCTTGATTTGAATATGCTCAGTGCTGGAGCGTAGTAGCTGAAGGCGGAATCACCTTGCTTTGACTCTCAAAGAAACTCTTTGAATTTATAATTTAATATAATTTTAAAAATAAACAGTAAATATATCAAACAGAAAGCTTGAAAATACATAAATCTAAAAGAATACATTTAAATTAGATTTTAATATAATAATTATAACATTGTTTTATTATCATTAAAATTAATTAAATGATTAAATATGCAGCTTCAATAAGTAATTATATTTTTTTATAAATGTAATATATATATAAAGTAGCTGAAAAAAATAACATTTGAAATATTATTTTATGGCGACACGGTGGGTCAGTGGTTAGCACTTTTGCCTCACAGCAAGAAGGTTGCTGGTTTAAGTCTCCGCTGGGTCAGTTGGCATTTCTGTGTGGAGTTTGCATGTTCTCCTCTTCCGGGTGCTCCGGTTTCCCCCACTGTCCAAAGATATGCATTTCAGGTGAATTGGATAAACTAAATTGGCCGTAGTGTATGTGTGTGAATGAGTGTGTAGGGGTGTTTCCCATACTGGGTTGCAGCTGGAAGGGCATCCGCTGTGTAAAGCATTAGGTGCATAAGTTGGCGGTTCATTCCACTGTGGCGACCCCTGATAAATAAATGGACTAAGTCGAAGGAAATTGAATGAATGAATGAATGAATAATATTTTATCAAGAAAATAACAAAACACTAAAAATGCTAGGGTCGATGTTGGGTCACATATGGGCAAATGCAAGCATTGGGTTAAGTGTCATTTACATGTAATTGAAATTAAAATAACACTAAATATTAAACGAAAAATAACCCAACGTTGGATTTGCACACATTTGACCTAACACTGGGTAACAACAAAGCAGCATTTTTAAAATATAACAAGTGAGCTGTTTTGTGCATGTCAGGTCCAAAGAGAGAAAACACTCACCACACACACACACACACACACACACACACACACACATACACAAACGTCAAGCCAAATACACAACACATGCATCAAACTGAAACCTGAACATAAAACATTCAGCAGGCCACGTGGAACCCGCCATTCATTATCCATGGAGATAACAAGATTCTGCTTAGTTGCTGGATTCAGCCATAGCTATATACCGACATCTGACTTTTTGCAACATACTGGTAAAAATTCTCCCTAGTATTGGAATAAATCTTCCTATCATACAATCTACAGTGTAAGACCCACAATCTGCAACTGGTTTGGTCAGGCCTGTTCAGTGCGACAAATAAATTGGTTTGTGCATTGAATAAATGTAGTACACTTAATACAGTTTTACTTGTGTATGAGATTAAACTGACATACTTTTTATCCAAATTAACTTCATAATATCAGTTGAATGTTTGAAAACACTACTGATTATTTCTATTAGGTTATTACTATTTTTGTATCACTGCTAAGGTTGTAAAGATCTGTTATTATTGTCGTCTCCATGTTGTTGTATTTTTCATATTTCTTTATAACATAATCTGATCATGTGATTTGTATGCTTCCACTTTTACACGCACACGCACAAACACACACACTTGAATACATATAAAAATGTTTGTGAATGTCGGCAGTCATTTATACAATTTATGTTTGTTTGCTGGCTCAGGTGATTTATGTAAATATTGTCACATCTGTGGTTGCTTTTGTTTTTCTGCTGTTGGCTTGTCAATAGCGCTGTATTGCAAAATTGTCAGTTATTGTGACAGCCATAATTTTCATATCACAGTATCAAAAATTGTATTGAATATCGATGTTTTTCAAGCCTTTGTATTGAAATTAGAAAAGACAGTATTTTATTGTTGAATTGTCGGTTATTGCGACAGCCCTAATTTTCATATTAAAATATTAAACATGGTTTCATTCATTCATTTTTTTCGGGTTAGTCCCTTTATTAATCAGGTGTCACCACAGTGGAATGAACCGCCAAATTATCCAGCATATGTTTTATGCAGCGGATTTCAATTCACCTATAACGCATGTCTTTGGACTTGTGTGGAAAACTGGAGCACCCAGAGGAAACTCACGTGAACACAGGGAGAACATGCCAATTCCACACAGAAATGCCAACTGGCCCAGCCGAGGCTCAAACCAGCGACCTTCTTGCTGTGAGGCGACATCGTTACCCACTGCACCACCACACCGCCCTCAAACATGGTATCA
This sequence comes from Danio albolineatus, assembly GCA_903798035.1. Lineage (NCBI taxonomy): Eukaryota > Metazoa > Chordata > Actinopteri > Cypriniformes > Danionidae > Danio > Danio albolineatus. The sequence goes on from CAIGQQ010002602.1 coordinate 1,823,334, forward strand.
AATATCGATATTCAAAGTATTGTATCAAAGTAGACTTTACAATAATGATGTTATTGTATTGCAAATTTGTCGGTTATCGTGACAGCCGTAATTTTCATATCACGGGATCAAAAATTATATTAAATATCAGTATTTTTCAAGGTATTGTATCGAAGTTAGAAATTGTTGGCTATTGCGACAGCCCTAATTCTCACTGTATCGAATTATCGAATTTATCGAAGTTAGAAATTACAGAATTGTGACACTATTCACATCACTTACCTTATTATTATTATTATTTTTATTATTATTATTATTATTATTATTATTATTATAATTAGTAGTAGTAGTAGTAGTAAGTAGTAGTAGTAGTATTAATAATTAATAATTAACAATAATAATAATAATAATAATAATAATAATGAAACAGATATTACTTTAAGTGTGTGCTGACAACATCCTATTTTTGGTTAAAGTATAGAAATAAAAGATTAAAATATAGAAAAGATTATATTTCTCTTTATACAGGATTTATTTTTTGTCTCTTATTGGATACATGTGAATTATCATCATTGATATCGGTATTGCAGTAAATACCAGAAAAAATTGTGATATAGTTTTCATCCCTATAGGCAGGGTAGTCTAAGATGACGGATTGTTTGTTTGGGAGTGGCAGATGAATCTTCAATCTGGAGAGGGATCAGAGAGGATTGTAATGCATTGTGGGAATTTAATGCATTGTGGGAAATAATGTGGCTGGCAATGGTAGTTTTTCAAGTTTTAGGCAGTGCATTCGACAATGCAGCAGACCTATATTACTGACAAGTGTGAAAAATAAAGGTGTTGAACAATGTTGATCTGTTGTATTAACTGAAATAAAATAAAAAAAGATTCAAATAAAAACAAGTATTGAGAGGATTCTGACAAAACAAATAAGCAAAAGACAAAAACACAGCAGCAGTACAAAATTTTTTAAAAAATGTAAATTAAAAAACATAGCTTTAGAAAAGACAATAGCTAAGTGATACTTAAATAACCCTATATTAATAGGGGATGTGTGACCATTTAGAAAAAGTAACATATTAAATATGTGATAAGTGCACATATATGAAAAATAAGCAAACAAAAAAATGGAAAAAAATGGATCCTAAGCCTAACTAAATACAAAAATCTGACACACTACACAATTACTAAAACTAAAATTAGCATAAAAACAGAAAATATTAAAAAACGCATGTAAACTTTTTACTTAAAGGTGCTGTATATAAGTTTTTGACTCTTCTAAAGCATGAAAATACCATAATATGTTTGCAGGTATTTAAGAAACATGCCAAGTGAACATTATTTATCTGAAAAACAATGCTGAAGTCAGATTTTCCAGCGCTATCTCACGGCAATTCGTAACTTTTTATTTAGTGGCTAATTTGTATGAATTCATACGATGTAATTCATACAATTCAGTACGATTTGCTCATCAACCAATGACGGTTGTGTTTAGGGGTGGGGTTGGGTGCCACGCCTCCTTTTTAAAATCGTACATTTTCGTACAAGTTCAGTAAATTCGTACGAATTAGCCACTAAACTGCCGAAACGTAAAATACTGTTTTCTCATGAGATCAGGCTGGATAATCTGCTTTGAAAATGTGTTTTCCGTGCCGGAATGCTGTCTTTGTTTTGGTCATTTTAATCTGCCCAGTGCCACTTTAGCCAATTATATTTCAGCACTCCGGGTTGCCTTGGTGGATTTCATTCATTCATTCAGAAAGGCTCTCAAAGCATGTGTCCGTGACCCAAATGCGACTTCCAGTGAACAGTAGCAGACTCCGAAAGTAGACAGATTCAGTTCCACATGAGGTTATTAATTAGCAAATGAAATAATATAAGAGTAAACATTAGGTGTGCAGGATACGCTGTAACCACGTGTCCTAACAACATGCTTCGTGACAAGATAAGCAGTGATAAGCAATTTGGCCATTTGCTCCGGACGAAACATGACAGAAATTTAAATACAGACATTCAGAAGCACAGAATATGCACTCACTCATGAAATGGTAAGGTTTATAATCTATTTAACCCTCTTTAACATTATTAAATGCACTTGCTTAATTACTGATATGTGTTTAGTTCTGAAGTTCAATTTCAAATATTTTATTTTATTTTCATGATCTGAGGTGAACTATCTGCTGCTGCTTTCAGTGCATGGCAATAAATGCCATGTAAAAAAGCATTCAAACTCACATTGTTAACATTTAACACATAAAGCACATGACGTTTACCTGAGGGAATCATTGTCAGTTTTCTGTTGTTCGGCTGTGAGAAATAGAAGCAGTTTCTAATATATCAATTTGAGGTGTTGGTTTGGACAAAAACTCCTTTTAATATGAAAAATACTCCTTGGGGTGCTGTTGCTTTTATTTAGAACACGGTTTAAATCACTGGCTCCTGCATTCAATCTGGCAACCTGCGCTTGCGTTTGTTTTGATCCAGGAGTGCAATACCTAGTTCAACCACTGTGTGTCAAACTTACATACTGCACCTTTAATGTAAATTTGAAAATTTAAAACTAAAATGAATGTATATGAGCTACCCATCTATTAAAAGCACACCATATAAAAACCAGTTAAATTCGTCTGACAGAGAGAAGTAGCTTCTGTCTTCCTCTTCTTCATCACTGAACACCATGTTCTTGACATTATGCATAAAATGCCCTTTTGCAGACCATTCAAGGTGCCAAAAACAGTCTGAAAAGAGGATCAGAACAAATAAACAAAACAGAAGAGACAGTGCTGTGAAAGAGCTGATGTGAATCTCTCCTTCCCGTCATATTTTATAGCTCATTATCGTAGACATCGCACAGCGGGAAAAATGACAAGCTCTTCAAATAGCCCTCATATCACTAAAATGGAGGAAAATGTCACCAAAAATGGCAAGACAGTGTAACTGATGCCTATTACTGTAGATTTCTGTATTTTCATTCACTAAATCCTTCATATTGAAGATAAGAACATTCTGATTCAACACAATTTTATACTATACTTTATGTAGTAACATTCATGCAACATGTCCCACAGTGTCCTACAGTATGTGTAGTGTTATTTAATAATGTTTCATAAGTTAGCAAGGAAAAGATCAGAGAGATTTTTTTTTTACAGACAATAATATTGCCAGATGTTTGTCTGTCTCTAAAATATTTTCAAGTAAGGCCACATGAGAAGTGCTAAAAGTCAATGATTCAGCATTTTTAAATCACTCTAAACTGTAAAAAAAAAAGTTGACAGCTTAAAATAGAATAGAAACTTGTTGCACCGTTTTTTGAATTGACTCAACTTTTAACCCACATACTGCCTTTGACTGGATTTAAGTTGAGTAAATTAAATAGAAAAAGGCTAACAAATAGAGAAAACATCTTCATCAATTTGAATACACTCTTATATGCAATTCATCACAACAAAAAAACGTGCAAAAAACACAACAAAATTTTTTTGGGCGACCTTAAAAATGACAAACTCAGCTGTTTCCTTTTTAGAGCCAATAGTGTTGTCTGTAATTGCTTAATTTGTCAGGTTATTAGTGCTAACAATAAACACACAGCAAGGAACCGTATGAATAGGATGTTAAAATAAACAAAAACTCAAATTTCAGATCTACGACATCAACACTGGCTTTTGAAGAAATGGTTGAACTAGTGATTCATGGCTCAGTTATACGGACCTAAGTAATTTAGTTTGTCTTTAATCTAAAAAAAAATATATGATAAATATAATTACTCAGAAATTTTCGAAGGACACTTGTTTGTTTCCTCCATGAAGGATTAGGCTGAATTCAGTCACTGAACTGAGTCAGCATTTTAAAATGAGTCAGCATTTTAGAATAATTCATTTGAATTATTAAATAAGACTACTATTTGTCGCCACCTACTGGTGTAACAAAGTAACCTCTATTAATCAGCTACAAAATCAATCCGTTGATCAATTTGATACCAATATTTTCATGTTTTTCTTTTTCTTCACAGTCTAGTTGCTCATAATTGAATATACCGATTCACCATTCTGGGTCTAAATGAGACTTTTATTTCGGTATGTTGATGTACTTCCAACTGAAACAGAATATTAAGTAGGGGGTGGTGCTTTCTTTGTGCGCATCACTCCCTCATAGCAAACTAACGGTAAGAGGGGCGTGGTTAAGAATATTGTGGCTGAAGCCGTCAAACTGACATCAACATAGAAGGACCACCAGAAGAGCAGAAGCAAATGGTCAGACTTTTGATTGAAGATTACCAAAACAAATAGTTTTTCAGTAGATTGAATTGATTAATAGCTCACCTAATGCATAATTAAATAACTTTTGATTGCACACAGACTTTAATTATTTTTGTTGATTGTTTGAAATGCCCTAATAATATTTAATATCTTGTTACTTGGTTAAATTCTTATGTAATCTTACTGTTGTGCAGGAATGCCTGACACCTGACTGTTTTGGTCTTCTGTTACACAGTTTTCTTTTCCAAGCACTGCTTCCCTAAACATTATATATGTATCTAGGCTATGTGCACTCGATCCCTTTGGTATTATATCTGTCTAAGTCTGCAGGTTTAGACGTGAATCTGGGGCATGAACAAGAACTCAGGGTTCATTTTTTCTGAAAGCACACCCTAAAATAAGTATTTTGTTATGGAGAAGTTGCTGTCCTCTGTGGTTTGTTTAAACAGGATGTACTGTTCGGTTGAGACTTTGTTATTTTTATATTTGGGGGCCACAGAGTACCTAAAGATTAAACAGTGCATATAAATACTTCATATTGAGAAAATTATATATGGGGTCCCACATAAATACACAAAAATTAGGCATTAAAAAAAAGAAAAAAATATAAATGATAAGTCAGCAAATAATAAAATCAGTAAAAGCAATAACACAAATTAAATTATCACATAAAAATAATATGAAAATATTTTTGAATATTAAAAAAATAGAGAATTATATATGAGGCCCTAATAATAATAATATAGTAATAATAAATCTTAATAAATAATACATTTTGTAAATAATATAATAATTTTGTATTATACTATATTATATATTATTATATTCTATTTTAACATTCTATTTTAACATTCTATTTTAACATTCTATTTTTTACATATATTTTTATTTAAACATCAAAGAATGAAGACCCCAAAGAAAAGAATCTGTCCATTAAAATATGATTTAAAAAATACATAATAATAGTATAGTTATAAAAAAATTGATTAAAAAATAAAATATTATAATATAATATTTTAATCAAATATAATATAATATAATATAATATAATATAATATAATATAATATACATTTAAAAATATATAAACAAACATTTGCATAAGTTGCAAATCCCCAAATATATGTGCAGTAAAGAATAATAATGTATGAATGATTAAACTTGTAAATAATAATAATAATAATTAAAAAAAAAAAAAATATATATATATATATATATATCAAATAAATGCATATAAATGTCCCACAAATTTATAAACGTAAAAATAATAAATCTTACCATCGACCATCAATTTTAAACAAACATAAAGTAATTTGAGTTGGACAATATTCTCAGGCATTCAAGAAAATATTATTTGCTCCTATGACAGTGATAAATATGAAAGAAATAATATAATATTTCCACACATAAGTAAAAGAACTTAAAGTTCAAACAAAACACCTGCTGACAAAAAAACCAGAGTAAAAATCATCCCATGTGGAGAAGACAAATGTCAGATGTATCAAATCCACACCGAACACAGCTCTCCTGACAATCACTTCTTCATTATTAGAAATGCTTTTTCTAGCCCAGTTCTTCAACTCTCTCTGAAAGAGCACACAGACTCAAACTTTTTGATTTAAGAGATAAACTACTCTTGCTTTAACTTTAAACGTCTCCTGAAGTGCCTTAAATATGCAACATTGTTTGATGTGTGACTTAATTTCAACTGAAAAGACACAAAGAATGGGCGGGACTTATAAAGTAGCCACTCCCCCTTTTAAAAGCAGCTAATAGCATTTTGTTTATATCACAGTCAGAATTGTTTAGTTAAAGCAGATCGAACTAATAACAGGCACAGTCTATAGTAGCAATACTCCATTTTGAGTCTGCTTTAAAGTTCTACATTCAGTGTAATGTTAATGGGACTGATTCGTTTTGATGTCTGCATCGATATGCGCATGTTTGATTTGAGCTCGGTGCTGTATCTGGACCAGAGCAGACTGGGTTGTGTTATCTTTTTTCAGACTGTTATTTTTTCCATAGTAAAAATACTATGGAAGTCAATGGCGTCCAACATTTTTCAAAATATCTTCTTTTATGTTTAACTAAAGATTGAAACTCTAGAGCAGGATTTTCAGTTTTGGGTGAACTATCTCTTTAAAAGCTGTGTGTAGCCTCTGAATCAGAGCTCCAGGAACACATCCAGACATAATTTTCATTCATTTTGATGGCTGCTCAAACCTGCTGCTCTCCAACCAGGAGGGCTTGCGTCAGAGGCAGATAGTGGAGAGAGATAATGTGCCTGTGCCAAATCAAGTTTTCACAACAACAACAACAACAACATGACAACAACCTTAATGCAAAACACGCCTCAGCCAATTTGTTTCAGAAGCCCATTTAAAGTATGATTATTTATTTCATCGAAATACTCAAGAATGTATAAGTTGTGTTTATTCTATAATGTTAATGATCCAGATTACACAAATATTTAAAGGGACTGTTTCATTTAATCACCATTTACTTGTTTCAAACCTTTAAGAGTTTCCTTCTTCTGTATAGAACACAAAAGAAGATATTTAGAAGAATGCTGCAAACCTGTATTTATTGAGTATGTAGTAAGTGGTTACAGGTTTTCAGGTTTTCTCTTTTGTTTTCAATATATGACAGAAACTCAATTTGGAACCACTTGTGAGTAAATAGTGAGTAAAATACATTTTTGAATGAACTATGCCTTTAAATTAAATGCAGTTATGTAAAAATTCACAAATTTACGTAAATAAAAGGTATGATGTGAAATTTAAATACAAATATTTAAATATGATTTAAATATTAAAATAAAAAATAAGTTAGTCTGCCTTTAAAAATAAGTATAATTGAAATCCACAGACACAAATGGATAAAATGCATCAAAAGAACCACTTAAAAAATACAATTATTAAAAAAATTCTAAAAGTCACAAATCTAAGTACAATAAAATATAAATATTGTGAAATTAAATACAAAAATCTTTAAATAAAAAAGAAAATAAGTTAAACAGTCTTTAAAAATAAGGAATACAATTAAAATCCACAAACACAAATTAGTAAAATACCTCAAAAGAAACATTTAAAAAATGCAGTTATTTAAAAAAAGTCTAAAATTCACAAATTTAAGGAAATAAAATGTAAATCATGTGAAATTAAATACAAATAATTAAATAAGTACGAAAAAATTAAACTGCCTTTAATTAAAGTTAAACTGCCTTTAAAAATTAGACGTATTATTGAAATCCACAGACACAAGTTGATAAAATGCGTCCAAAGAAGCACTTAAAAATGCAACTATTTAAAACAGTCCAAAATGTAAGTAAAAATAAAATGTAGATAATGTGAAATTAAACACCAGTTTAAATATACTTTAAATCTTTAAAATCTTTAAAAATAACAGTTATAATGAAATTCTACGCAGACATCAAAAGAAACATTTAAAAAATATATTTTTTTAAAAAAGTAAAAAATTCACAGATTTAATTAAATAAAAAGTAAATAATGTGAAATTAAATACAAATATTTCATTATAATTTAAAGGAAAAAAAATAGTTAAACAGCCTTTAAAAAATATATATATATATTTGAAACAAATTGATAAAATGCGTCAAAAGAAGCACTTAAAAATACAGTTAAAAAATTTCAAAAATTCACAAATTTAAGCAAAACAAAATGCAAATATTGTGAAATTAAATACAAATATTTAAATGTCATTTAAATATATATAAAAAAGTTAGTTCAAGTTAAACAGTCTTTGAAAATAAGAAATATATTTGAAATCCACAGAAACAAGTTGATAAACTGCGTCAAAAGAAATTCACAAATTTAAATAAAATAAAATGTAAATAATGTGAAATTAAATACAAATATTCAAATATAATTTTAAAATAAAAAATTAGTTAAACTGCCTTTATAAATAAGAATTAGAATTGAAATCCACAAACACAAATTGATAAAATGTGTCAAAAGTAACACTTAAAAATAGCAATTATATATAAAATTTTAAAATGTACAAATCTAAGTAAAAAAATGTAAATAATGTGAAATTAAATACCAATATTTAAATATAAAATAAATATTTAAATGAAAATGTTAAACTTCCTTTAAAAATAAGTGTAATTGATATTCATAGACACAAATTGAGAAACATTTAAAATATACAATTATTTAAAAAATTCTAAAATTCACAAATTGAAGTCAAATAAAAAGTAAATAATGTGAAATTAAATGAAAACATTTCATTATAATTTAAATATTTAAATTAAAAAGATTCATTCATTCATTCATTTTCTTTTCGGCTTAGTCCCTTTATTAATCCGGGGTCGCCACAGCAGATTGAACCGCCAACTTATCCAGCATTTGTTTTACGCAGCGGATGCCCTTCCAGCCACAACCCATCTCTGGGAAACACATTCATACATTCTCATTCACACACATACACTATGGACAATTTAGCTTACCCAATTCACCTGTACCGCATGTCTTTGGACTGTGGGGGAAACCGGAGCACCCGGAGGAAACCCACGCAACCACGGGGAGAACATGCAAACTCCACACAGAAATGCCAACTGGCCTAGCCGGGGATCGAACCAGCGACCTTCTTGCTGTGAGGCGAACGTGCTACTCACTACGCCACCGTGGCGCC
>CAIGQQ010002602.1:1843715-1858280 GCA_903798035.1 Danio albolineatus
ATCTATCTATCTATCTATCTATCTATCTATCTATCTATCTATCTATCCATCCATCCATCCATCCATCCATCCATCCATCCATCCATCCATCCATCCATCCACCCACCCATCCATCCATCCATCCCATGAAAGGGAAATGTATCACGATTCTTATTGTTTACTGACTGCAGTGCTCTCACCTGGCAAGAAGGGTGTGTGTGCCAAAGAGCTTCAGGGTTTGCCATATGGAAGTGCTGCACAGTCTGCTTACGAACAATGACTCGCCTAAAGCCTGATGCAAAAACCTCCCATAACTCATGTTTATAAAGCATATGAAATATACACTGTTGTTTATTGCTCAGCCAAGTGTCACATGGACTGAATTAATCTAGTTACACATTTAACCAGCGCCATTAGTGTTGACAGACATACGAGTTTTAAACCACATTTTGTTGTGGCATGCTTTATTCCACGTATTGTAAGTAAATATTCAGATGATCATTTTGAACAGATTTATTTAAATGAAACGCCTAAACTACATTTTTAAATAATTTCAAATTAATCCGGTTAGCCCCTGCCCAAAAACAAGCTACTAAAAAAACTGAAGCTACACTTTTCAGAATAGCTCAGCTCAATTTGTGGTGTTGCTGTCGTAACCTATTGGCACAAAATGAAAACAGAATAAAGCAATAGATCAAATCTTTCACACGCATAAGAAGCCATGTTCTTGCTGTATTTCTGCACCAGCCTACTGCATAATACATTTCTGAACCGGCTATGATGAATAAAGTCATGCAGCATTTATATGGTGCAGGGGGAAAGACTTTCTGCCTGATCTAATCTGGAGCTTCAGCAAGTGCAGTGTGATTCGAATGCTTCCTTCATGTGTTTCTACCTCCGTCTCACCTTCTAGTCCAACCCCCTGCCTCATCAGGCCTGGTTGGTTTGACCTGCTGCTGGGTTGTCATTATAAAGAGTGGATGTCCCGCACAGGAAAGGGAAAATCTCACTAATCCCACACCACATAATTCTGCTTGCAAGAGGATTAGGGTCAACCAGCAGCCCATGACCAGATTTAAATCATACTCCTCATCTGCCATCATCATCTTCATCATCATCATAATCACAATCTGAAACAAGCGGCCGTTTAAGGGGGTTTGGTAGAAACGGAGGTCGGAGCCAGCTCCAAATGGGCAGGTCAGCTCCAACTGGGTGGGACTTGAGTTTCAAGTGGGCTGTACCTAACCCCAACCATCTACCCTAACCCTAAATCTACACCTTACAGTGACCTCTTGTTTTTAGTCTACACCTGCCTTAACCCTTAACCTACCCTTTAAAGTAACCTCTTGTTTTATTCGTCTACACCAACCCTAACCCTAAACCAATCTTTTAGATTAACTTTTTGTTTTATCAATGCCTACACCCCATACCCCAACCCATGGTGCATAGCTTGCATGTAGCCATGCATTTATAACTCTGCATTCAGTTTGTGTTGCTCTAACATTTCCAAAATACTATCTGGCTGATTTCTCCTTTTCAATGTTCCTCTGTGTTGTGTTTCTTTGCAGGTTTTTTCAATTTTATTTTACACTGTAAATGCATGACATGTTAACTTACTGTACTCAAACTCACTCTCATTTAAGGAAGAAAGAGACAGGATTCGGCTGTTAAAACTGGACTAAACTGGACCAGCTGCTCAGACATAGAAATATAAACCAGCCCTTAACAGTAACTTAATGTTTTTTTTTAACATCTACACTTACCCCAACCCTAAACCAAGAAATTATAAAAAAGTAATTATTGATGTACAGCATTACAAGTATTACGCTATATAGATGTGCACATGCTAGGTAGCCACAACTGTAAACTCTTATAGCCTAGTCTCACAACCCTCCTACTTGGGGTCCATCTACTTGGAGGTTTCTCAACCCTCCCACTTGTAGGTCCCCACACCTACTTGCTGCTTAGGTACTTCCTATTTGGAGATCTGTCAATCTACTTGTGAAATAAGTCCCTCCCACTTAAAGTTTCTTCAACCTACTTGCAGCACAAGTGGCTCCCTCTTGGAGATCTCCCAACCCTCTCACCCGGGATCCCCCAATCTACTTGCGGTGCAAGTCCCTCATCTTGGAGGTCTTTCAATCCTCCCACTTGGGGTCCATCTACTGGGATTGCAATTGGAACGTCTTTATTGTCTACTTCATTATCTACTTGGAGGTTTCCCAAACCCTCCCACTTGGGGTCCATCTACTTGGAGGTCTGGCAACCCTTTCACTTGGAGGTCCCCCAACCTACTTGCAGCTCAAGTCCCTCCCTCTAGGAGGTCTCCCAACCCTCCCACTTGGGGTCCCCCAACCTACTTGCAGTGTAAGTCACACCCTAGGTCTTACAACCATCCTACTTGGAGGTCTCCCAACCTACTTGTGGCTTAAGTCACTCCCACTTGGACGTCTCTAGGTTGCAGTGGTATATACTACAGTAGGTTTAAGGTGAGGAGCTTTATTGGATTTAACCTCTAGGGAAGAAACAATACATCAATATGGATCAATACAGCATAGATAATGATAAGCTGTGTGTAATTTTTTAATAACATAGGTGCAAAATTGGTTTAGACATGTATTTTTTGGGGTCAATTATTGGAATAAATACTGCAAAACACTAGTAAACTGTATTAAATAATTCGTTTATTAAGAATTTTTAAAATGGTCAAACACAAAAATCATTTATGCAATTTCAGGTGTGACTTCAGCTAATTGTGTTGGTTTTTAAAATAAAAAAATAAAATCAATTTTGCAAAATGTTATTAATTCTGGCCTTTGTCTGATGCAAATATTTTTATATTTAATAGAAATTAAAATATAATAATAATAATAATAATAATTATTATTATTATTATAGTAGTAGGAATAATAATAATAATAATAATAATAATAATAATAATAATAATAATGATAATATTAAAATATTTCCCATGTGGGATGAAAGGATGTGCAAATTTCAAAGACTTCAGTTATTTTTTCATGTTAGATATTTTTAGTAATCACACAAGCATTTACACTATTAAAACAATCCAATCTAATATGTTTGTGACCACCTCTGAATGTGCGTAAAGGTTTGACAACCAAACAAATTACAGACTACTAAAGTTTCTTTACAAAGTGACATCGCCACCTGCTGACCTGTCATGCATATTACTGCTACTTTTCAGAAATGCGAAGTATATTTTTAGTACAGCGGTGCCACGGTGGCGTAGTGGGTAGCACGATTGTCTCACAGCAAGAAGGTCACTGGTTCGAGCCTCGGCTGGGTCAGTTGGCATTTCTTTGTGGAGTTTGCATGTTCCCCCCGTGGTTGCGTGGGTTTCCTCTGGGTCCTCCGGTTTCCCCCACAAATCCAAAGACATGTGGTATAGGTGAATTGGGTAGGCTAAATTGTTCATAGTTTATGTGTGTGAATGAGTGTGTCTGGATGTTTCCCAGTGATGGGTTGCAGCTGGAAGGGCATCCGCTGCGTAAATCATCGGCTGGATAAGTTGGCGGTTCATTCCGCAGTGACGACCCAAGATTAATAAAGGGACTAAGCCAAAAAAGAAAATGAATGAATGAATGAATGAATGAATTTTTAGTACTTCGTTGTACGCTAATATAGTGTAGCAATGTTTTTCACATCCCTAAATGTGTGAGCTGCTTCTAAACATACAAGTAAAATGCTCACATGTGAGTATAATGAGTCGATAAACACCTGATAACCATTCTAGCAAAGGCTAAATTTCCCTGCTGCCTCATAGAATTATTACTTGGTGCAAACATTTAATTTTTGAGACAGCTACTTAGAGGAAAGACTGTGTAATGCAAAATCATTCCGCTTATATTTCCACGCTGCTTAAGTACCCTTCTGGCTCAGAAACAGCATTCATTGTCCGTCTTTGATGGGCCTTGGATTGACCAAATGCAGTATATCCAGCAAAGGATTGGCTGGCGTTTAACTTGACGTAGATGTTCTAATCAAACTATGGCTCTTAGTTTTGCTAGTGAATCGATAAATGTGAAACGTCAGATGCTGACTGCTGCGAAAGTCTGCTGATTGGCCGTTGCCATTATCATTCAAATTATGTCTCCGCCCACTTTGAGTATTATCTGGTGGTTTGGACATTTAGTAAAGCTCGTCAACAGATTAGTAGACTAGACTTTACATTAATCAGACTGAGCCAGGCATCAGTAAGCTCAAGAATAGATCATCATTAAAGTCTGAAAAGGACTTCGAAGAGACCCTTCAGTCCTCAGTGAGATATAAATCAGAATGGCTAGCAGTAAGCGCTTTGCCGAAGCTCTCATCTGCTGTGGAGGATCCTCCAATAAAACCGGCAATAAAAAGTGGTGATATATTGCATGAGTGAGAACATGGCACTGGAGATTCACTGCAATGAGGGACCTCGGGGCTTTTGGTCATTGCAGATTTTTAATAGTACAATTCAAATACATTCAGTGGCATGGATAAGAATTGGTTTTTAGCAAGGTTTTGTGAATTAATTTAGCAAATGCAGAATAAAAATAATAGTAATAAGAGAATTATAATATAATTTCTAAAAATGAGTTTGAATGTTGATATGATTGCATGATGCTGATCTTTTCGCAATCAGAAAGACGACATGCGCAAACCATGAAGGGATTTCGAACAAAATTAAGCCTAAATGAAGTTTATTTACGAAAGTGATTTTTATTTCAACTGAAATTTTATTCTATTCTAAGAAAAATACTAATAAAATTAGGAGCATGATGGTGGCGCAGTGGGTAGCATGATCGCCTCACAGCAAGAAGGTCGCTGGTTCGAGCCTCGGCTGGGTCAGTTGGTATTCCTGTGTGGAGTTTGCATGTTCTCCCTTTGTTCACGTGGGTTTCCTCCGGGTGCTCCACCGCAAGTTCAAAGAGGTGGTTATAGGTGAATTGGGTAAGCTAAATTGTCCGTAGTGTATGTGTGTGAATGAATGTGTATGGATGTTTCCCAGCATTGGGTTGCAGCTTGAAGGACATCTGCTGTATAAAACATATGCTGCATAAATTGGCGTTTAATTCTGCTGTGGCAACCCCAGATTAATAAAGGGACTAAGCCGGAAAGAAAATGAATGAATGAATGAATAATAAAAGTGACTTAAAAGATTTATTATGCATGCATTTATTTTATTAAAATTACAGAAAATATTATTATTATCATTTTTTAAAATTATTATAACTTCCTCATTTAATGAAAAAGCTGAATTAATACAGTCATTCCTTTGGAAATCCGTGGTCGCGTGGGTTTCCTCCGGGTGCGTACAGGTGAATTTGGTAGGCTAAATTGTCCGTAGTGTATGAGTGTGAATGAGTGTTTGGATATTTCCCAGAGATGGGTTGCAGCTGGAAGGACATCCTTTGCGTAAAACATATGCTGGATAAGTTGGCGGTTCATTCCGCTGTGACAACCCCAGATTATGAATGAATGAATTCCTTTGGTAATCATGCTAATTTGCTTAAGAAATATTTATTATAGTTCTTATCAATGCTGAAAGCAGTTGTGCTGCTTAATATTTTTGCAAATTATAATACTTTTAAATTATATAATTTACATGAGATTTCTTTTGTAGCATTATAAATGCCTTTACTCCAGTGTAATGTTTTCACTAGTGTAATGTATCCTTGCTCAATGAAATTTTTAATTATTCATCCTTTCGTAATGAATTATTTTTTTCTAAACTTGTGTATCTTCTTTATAAGGGCATCTCTCTTTTTTTGTTTGTTTGTTGTTTTAAAAGTTCCGCCTAGATTGAACATACTGTAAAAAAGCAAATCATATTTTTACAAACCTAAACTGTTTTCCAAATGGACAAAAGAGTCTTTTCAGTTGGAAATATAACAACACAGAAATCCATTTTATACGATGTGACTCACCAATTCTTATCCTTACATATAAAGCACTTCTCTTCCTCAGCCGAGCTTGCTATCAATTTCACCAAAACCTCTTACCCTTTAAATGTACAACTTGTCGAAAACACAAATAGTACCTGGCAACCCGCAGAGAGGCCAGGTGCACCCGGTCTGCATGTGGGGGTGGATTATCTTTTCAAACAACTGAATTGAGGCAGGGCTGCTGAATAAACAAACCACAGAGGTGACGTCTCGGCCGCCTTTGCTCTCCTGAAGCAAGCAGCAGATAAGCACATCATTCTGGATGTATTATCATATACTTCACCACAGTCAGATAAAATGCTTGCTAAGAACTTGTGTATCCAGCGGAATAAGATTCACATATTGCTTACAGTGCCTTTATTATGCTGTTTGAAAGTTTGTGATTTTGTATCAGTGCTCTCCCACAATAGGTCTTTCTAGGAAAGTGTGATGACGAGGGGTCCTGACTGTGACTGAGTAACAATTTGTTGGGAGGGAGAATGTGTTGGCAAGTGGAAGTTGATTTGTTTTAGGAGAACAGTGACTACGTTTACTTGGACATCAGTAATCAAATGAATTGCCTAAATCTGACTAAGACAATAATATGATTAAGGTGTTTATATGAGTTGCTATTTGAATGTTAATTTCATGATCCCGATTGACATGTTATACTGTAGCAAATAATTTGATTAATGTCATGACGTCATTGTGCGGTCCACATTTCCTCCGGAGTTTTATGTAATTTTGGGTGTTTCATTTTAAATTTGACGACTTTAAAGGTGCAGTAGGTGATCGTTTCAGAAACTTTTTTGCTGTGCTGGTTGAAAGTCTCTTCACATTCCAATAGTACTGATTAAAGTAAATGATCTAAATCAATTTATATGTATTTTTATATTCTGGGTAAGGCATAAGACAAAAAAATGTCCAATTAAATATTGTCAGACCGACAAATAACTCAATTATGACAGGTATCTCAAGCTGTCTGTCAACAAATTTAAATGTGAATTCATGTGCAGCCTCTTTAAGCAGACAGATATGTCACTCGCGCGTTCACACGAAGTACAGATCAACTTTGCATCAACCTGAATTTCTTTCCGAAATACCAACATGGCCTTGTATCCATGAAAAGAAAGATTGTTTTTGAAAGAGCTTCTGCCAAAAACACAGGATCAAAACCAAGTTTTCCAAATCTTGAGTCAATATCGGAATAACATTTGTACACTGCAACGAAATAAGGTTATGCAGTTTAAAACCATGATCTGAATGTATTACGTATTGGTATTATGTTTAGACCAGTATGTTTTAAAACTATTTTAGCCACGCAAAGCTTATGTAGACTGTTCTTTTTGAATGAGTTTATATGCACAGAAGTGTTGTTTAGCCACTAATTGGCTATTTTCAAGTTCACGGAGTACCTTTATATAATATAGTCGGTTAAATAGACCTAAGCATTCGTTTAGTTGTTCAGGTGTAAAAGGAGATGAAACAAGCTATGTATGAGGATTGGCAAGCACAATTGAAAGTGAAAAGTCCCTCAGTGTCTTGGTAACGTAAGTAATGTAAACAGATGACAGGAAATTTCTGGGTTTTTTCTGATCTGATTTTTATTTAGTTGAATAACAAAACATAATTAAATAGCGCTCTAACATCTAACCGGCTTTACTGAGGTGAAGTTTGATTTATATTTACACATTCATTCATTTTTGCACAGTGACAGTCTGTGACAGGCTCCCACTGTAACGCTACTATAAATATTGGTCTGAAAATGCGTGTAGGAAACAATGTTGTATTTTCATTGTCATTGGTTGATTATATAATTTCACTGTTTAGAATTTGCAAACAATACTTTTCTGAATTTATATTATTGAGGAGAAAGTCAAAATGTGCAAATATAAAACCAACTTTACCCTAATGCCAGTTTTGGGGAAATATAATTCCTGCACCCGCTGCACAAAGTGTGTGGCTCCAAAGAGTTTTCTAACTGGTGAATGACAGGGTCTAGTGTTATATCTATTCTGTGTGCGTTTGCACGTTCATGACTTAAGGGGGCGTGGCTTTGGATAAAAAGGTGAGGGAGGAAAATTTTCTAAGCTGTTATGCTAATGCTAGTGTTCAGGCAGATCCCCTACTGCACCTTTAACTGAAGTTTGGCACTTCCACTTTCATTCAGGAACAGTTCATCCACGCCCCCAGTGACAAATGAGGTATTGGATGTGAGTATGAACTGCTGGAAAAGTGTTGTTTTTATGAATTCCGCACGCCGTATGTGAAAAAACCTCCCGCATTTCAGTATGCAGGTGTCTGTGGTCCTTCACTGACTTGGTAGGTGCAGATAATTGTCTCAAACAGCCAGATGTGTATAAACTATCATGTCACAAAATGCGCTGAAAATCCTACACAACGGTAATTATTTGATTAAGGTGTTTACATGTCTGTACTTCACTCCAATAATGCGACTAAAATCAGCATACTCCACATCTTAATTCGATTCTTCTGTTTAGTACGATTATGACACAATTAATATAATCAAAAATTATTGTTTACATGGTAGACTCTTCATCCGAGTATTGTCTGTGAGAATTATTGTATGCAAAAGTACTCATTGTTTTCTTGACAGTGACTGGGCTATGGATAAAGTGTGTTTGAGGGTCATTTTTGTTCACGGACCTCAATGAAGACCAAATGGGGACATTATGCAAATATTGCGTAGGATGTAGGAATAAGTTACAGTTGTTCTTTTGAGAGACAACAGCCTCTTTTACACATACAGACTTTTTCCGGAAAGGGATCATGTGTGAAAGGGCTCTTTTTGAAAATACCAGTAAATTCATCCTGCCATTCTCCTGAAAGAGAAGTTACTGGTAATTATCCGGGATGCTGCTCTGTGTCAATGCAGAAGGAAATTTGCTGGAAAGAGTGCGATGGACGTGAATGTCTACTCCAGCTAATCAGAACATTCAGACGCATTCAAATCAGTGCTGTTTTTGAAATAGAATAGTCTTTGAATCCTTCTCCAGACACATTTAGCTGCTTCCTGTTAGTCAGATAATGTTTCTATGTTTCTTCTTTGTGTCAACCGTGGAAAAAATGATTGATGTAATGCTTATGATAAACTGCGGTGAGTTTACCTGCATGCTCCCATGATTTGAGTAGCCTACAACACTGGTAGACTTTTGTATTAAAAAAAGTACCTCACAAGTTGCGGCACACACTGCGGAAGTGTTCATTCATATCATTAGCATTTGTAATATTGCCAAATGTGTAAACAAATTACGGGAGTTTTCCAGTAGAAATAACAAAACGGGAGGGTGGCGGTAGATGGGTGTGAAATACGGAAGACTTCTGGGAAAAACGGGAATGTTAGGAGGTATGGGTTAATGATGTCAAGAATTCGGAATGGTCTTTTCCAGAAAAATTCTGGAACATCCTTGAAATTATCAGTAAAGTCATTCTGGACATTTTCCAGATATTTACCAGTATCTCTGTGTGAAAGAGGCTATTAACTCCATTTATCACCCTCTTTGATTCTTGAAACTGCTATATTGCACACTTCTTAAAAGGTAATGGTCAAAAAAATCATAACAAGGCACTTTAAATCTGTTTCTACAATGAAAACAATGTCTCTATACACACACACACACACATGCTATTTACTCACAATACAGTCATTATGTTGACCATGTTTTCACAGGCTTTGTCGAAAACCCATCTCAGCTAATGGTTTCATACTGTTTGTTCAGATGCACTATTGAGTCATTCCAATAATCAGTCTTGGCAATTACAGACATCACTTATAATGATTTAACCTGTTCAAGTCTGGTACATTCTACTAATGAGAGATGTGACATTTAGCAAACTCTCAAGTCTTGTCTTACTTCAGCCTTTGGTGTCTCAGTTGGAGCCCCAAGCAGAAAAGGTCAAGCTCTTCTGTTTGAGTGATTGCCTGGCAGAGTGACCGTGACTCAGACTGGAAAGGTGTTGATGATATATGAAACAGACCTGGGCTTACCTGGTTTAACTTGAAGGGTCACATACATCCCACCGGCTCATTAATCAAACTTGAATTGTCTTCATTTAGCAGCCTTCCAACTGCCACATCTTACACAGAGACAAGAAAATAACGTCACTGCAATAAATGGCCAAATACAAGTGTTTTATATAATGATTCTGACATTGACATTAAAAAAGGTTTAATAATAATTTATATAAATGCTGTCCTAATTCCTACTTTACTGAAACCAAGATTTCTCTTTAGCAATGACACCTGAGGGAAATTAAAATGTCCAATATAAAAGTGAATATTTTCTCATATGTTAATCTTTTTAAAATATTTCTCTTTGAAGGGGTGCAGCTTAGATAGGAAGTGAAGCTGGACAGAGCTGATGAAGTTGGGAGAAACCATGGCAGAACCTCCAGCAAAAGGACCGGTATGTAGAGATTTGGAAAAGGAGCCATGCTGGAGGAGCTTGGTTGATCCAGTGAAACACCAGACTGAGATGGAGCTGGAGTCCCACACCAAACCAAAGTGCTGCTGGGACCTAGCTACTCCAGAAGGTCCTGGAGAGCAAGGCAGAACCACAGCATTGAGTGGCTGAGGTGGAGTCAGGTGTACAGGAGCAGTGTTGCCAGGGTTGTGGTTTTCTCACACAATTGGGCTCTTTTGAAGCAGTTGCAGGGAAAACTATAAACCTTTAACTTACTTTTTTGGGCTACTTTTTATAACATGCCATAGCCACTAAGATGTTTCTTTCTCACAAATACCAAATTAAGACTGAATCAGTCCTTAATGGACATTGATCACGGAGTACATACTGTAGCTGGCAACTCAAAGACTGCTGCAATTGAGTGATTAAAATCATCTGACACCATGTCAAATAATATAGGAGTAGAACACCAGTCATGGCCACATCTGAGAAAGGTACTTTGAAAGAGAAGAGAGAGAAAGAGAAGCTGGGTAGAGCTGAAGATGGGCGAAACCATGGCAGAATCCCCAGCAGAAGGACCAGGATGCAGACATTTGTCAAAGGAGCCATGTTGGAGGAGCCTGGTGGATCCAGAGAGACATCAAACTGTGATGGAGCTGGAGTCACAGATCACACCAAAGTGCTGCTGGCGAACAAGGTGGAACCACAGCATTAAGTGGCTGAGGTGGAGTCAGGTATACAGGAGCAGTGTTGCCTTGGTTGTGGTTGTCTTGCACATTTGGGCTCTTTTGAAGCAGTTGCAGGAACAAACAAATATGAATCTTCAACTTACTTTTTTGGGCTGCTTTCAAAACATGCCATAGCCACCAAAATGTTTCTTTCTCACAAATACCAAATAAAGACTGAATCATTCCTTAATGGACATTGATCACGGAATACATAGCTTGGCAGAGCTGAAGATAGGCAAAACCATGGCATAATCCCCAGCAGAAGGACCAGGATGCAGACATTTTTCAAAGGATCCATGTTGGAGGAGCTTGGTGGATCCAGAGAGACACCAGACTGTAATGAAGCTGGAGTCCCAGACCAAACCAAAGTGCTGCTGGGACCTAGCAACATCAGAAGGTTTTGGAGAACAAGGTGGAACCACAGCATTGAGTGGCTGAGGTGGAGTCAGATGACATCAAAAGCCGTATGACACCAAAAAATGAGTAGAACACCAATCATGACCACATCTGAGAAATGTACTTAGACATATTGTTTGGTGTGCGAGAAGTCAGTCAGTGCTTTAACGCCTATGTGTATCTCAAAACATCAGATAATATATTATGAAGGTTTCCCTTTGTGGGAATCCAGTAGTTGGCCCCAGAAGTAGATTGGGCTACTTTTTATTCCTGTCGGATTTGAGTTGTCTTTAGTCTGAAAAAATTGTCTTGGACCTAGCAACCCAGTGCAAGAGGTTTGAGGTGAAACTGGAGAAAAGAGAAGCTCAATAGAGCCAAAGGGAGTTGGAGGGACAAATCGCATAAGGTCCATGGTGAAAGTGACAACTGACCAAAGCAGAGGTAGAGGTACAAAGTAGCCTGGTGGGAATGGAAGGACGTCAGCCCATGGTGTTAGAGAATGGAGTGAGGAGTCAATATGGAGTCAACTGGTCGGTGCATGTGCCTCGTAAGTGACAGACTCTGAGGCATGACTTTGATTTAAAGAAACAATGCAGGAAGGCCAAGGAGGATCCAAAATGCAAATGCAGTGCAGCGCAGAAGGAGACCAGAGTAAGACTAGTGGAAGCGAGCCGAAGAATTGGAAAGCATTAGTGGAGGAGTATGGAGTGAGAGACTGAGCAGGATCACCACTACCTTGGACGATTTCAAGCGTTGAGACTAATGATGACAGAGATGATTTGGAACTAGATTGTACAAGCAATTACTTGGAACTGGTCCATCCTTTTGCCACAGATGGTTTTCGACAAGTATCAAATTAGGTTGGATCTAGTTTCTGCAGTAATACTTTATGAAGCATGAACTGAACATTATAGAGCCAAAAATGGACAATGAACTAGAAGGAAAGCAGAATTTATATTCATACATTTGGAAGGAGGGAGGAGCTTGCTAGAGCCAAAGAAGGGAAGGACGTGTTACAAATGAGAACTTATACGCCCATGGCAAATGTAGAGCTGGACGATTGATCAAGGTGGAGCTGGAGGGATGAGGTAGCCTGGAGAAAAAGAAAGGAGCCAGCTTATGGTTGTGGCAAGGTGAAGCAGATGTGAAAAGGTAGAGTGATGGAATATGGAGGACTGCGTGGTGTCATTCTGTTTGAACATTTGCTTTGCATCTGCATTGTTGTACATGGAAGGAAAAACAGAAAAAGTTGGTTGGTGCCGAAAACCTTGTGGGCCGCGTACCAATATGTAATGCAAATCCTTGCTCACAGATCTTTCTCCAACATTACTTCCTGTCTAACCACTCTCCTTTCAACATAAAGGCAAAAATGGCAAAACAAATAACAAAAAACCCAGAAAAGTTTGAAGACAGATTTTGTTCATGGATATTTAATGATGAAATTACATCGTGAGGCAGTGGCAGAGCAAGGGTGACTGAACCACACTTTTAGCTTCATTGAACAAGATACTAAACAAGCAGTATAATCAGAAGAGAAAGAAGCGACCATCACAGTGATGTGAGCATACAACAAACTGAGAGCAACCAAGTTTAAATAGACATACAAAACTACTAATAAAACAGTTTCAGGTGTGAACAGTAATCAAATAATGCGTAACCACGGAAACTTCAAGCAAGCTGACATAGACAGAGAAAACCCCTTAACAACTGGTACACTTCAACAATCTATAACTGAAGTCGAGCTACAGGTATGTCCACCCCACAAAATCCAATTTCTGAACACACATCTACAACTCTCCACACATCTACAAATCCTTCATGAACATTGATTTGCTCTTCTTGTTGTTGAATGGACTACTAACTCCCTCAGGCGACAAGAAAATGTGTAAATTTTAAAACTGAATAAAAGATTACCTGTTGCCGCGATGTTTTTCACACAGGGTGTTCCTTTTGTTTTGTATTGAGGGGTTCTGGTCCAACAGAATGATGCAGAAAGCGGGGGGAGAGACTGGAGTTCCTTGATGCAGTCTGTGCAAGGACTGAATGCTAATCAGGCTGAGGCCTTTCCTCATGCTTACAGCAGTGCACATACATCTTGTCAGCCCCTGCAATGATACACACACACATATGCACACACTACAAATCCAAGAAGCCTCCCTCACCACCTTAATAACTCAAACACGGTTACTTTTTCCTTTATTTGTTGTGCTGGCTGCACTAAATAACATAGACACATGCTACGTATTAACATTTTATAGACAAACGAATGCACATGTAAATTATTCCCGCTGGGGAATCGGATGAATCGTCTGTCATCGCCGCTGCAGCAGGTCTGTTTTAAATGATCGTCTAAAGAGTAAATCACACTTGATGAGTAAAATCTTTTCTGAATGGCAAAGGCGTAGGTTGTTGCTAACAGCTAAATAATTCAGCAATATTGATGTGACAGAACGCTAGCTTTGCCTGGCATTTGTCATACAGAATGAGAGCATGAAATGTGAGATGGAGAGATTATGATGGCCTTTGTAGGAACTGTCTGTTTGCACACTCTTAGGTTGAAAGTATAGAAAATGCATGAACATAAACATAGAGCGCATAAACATAGCAGTGATATTATTTTGTCATGTAGAATTATGTACAGTCATAATTTTGCTTTCATAAAGTACAAATAATGATTTTAAGTGTTTTAAAAATTAAAGCCAGTGTTAAAGTGTATACTTTCAGATTTACAAAAAAAAAAAAAAAAGTCCCATGGTGTGACCATGTATTTTGCCAATGCATGTGCTATATAACTTAATTTCTTTTAATTTAATTTAGCTTAATTTTTGTTTTGTTTTGTTTTGTTTTGTGCTTAGTCCCTTTATTTATCTGGGGTCACTACAGTGAAATGAACCGCCATTTTATTTTATTTTATTTTTTATTATTTTTATTTATTTATTTATTATTTTTTATTGTTTTATTTTATTTTGTTTTGTTGTAATTTTATTTATTTATTTTATTTTATTATTTTGTCTTATTTTATTGTATTATTTTATTTAGTTTTAATTTAATTTAATTATTTTGTTTTGTTTTGTTTTGTTTTGTTTTGTTTTGTTTTGTTTTGTTTTGTTTTGTTTT
>CAIGQQ010002602.1:1864328-1875124 GCA_903798035.1 Danio albolineatus
GTGTGTGTGTGTGTGTGTGTGTGTGTGTGTGTGTGTGTGTGTGTGATATGAAATTATTTTCTACATTTTAAAATCATAATATATATTTTACTCACCATAAACTCTGTTAATGTGAACAGTGACGTTGTTTCATCTAGGGAAATTTGGATGAATCCAAACTCTTGTAAAACTCGGACATTTCCTGCACTCACTGTGGATTGTCCTTCTTCTTGGTTGCGCCATGGCTCGCCAAAACGTGGATATCAATTATGTTTACTTCAGTGTGGTCTAATTGAAGGCGCGTGATAGCGACACCCGGTGGTTATTTATTGAATTACATCTATTTTTCTACAGCGGGCCAGATTCTATTAATATTTATAAAAAGCCTCGCGGGCCGCCACTAAACTGATTGCGGGCCGCAAATGGCCCGCGGGCCGTAGTTTGGACACCCCTGGCCTAAATCATATAAATTCTATATGTATATTAGGCATGGGACGATAACCGTTTTCAAGGTATAGCGCGGTATGGAAAAGTCAAGGTTTTCATACCGCCAAAATTTTCTGCTATACCGTTCCTAAGGTATAAGTACATTTTTTTTATTTACATTTTTTTTTGTTTGTTTTTTGGTGTAAATTGGAAAGACATCTTTTTGAAAAAAATGAAGACAGCAGAAGTCGATGATTCACTTGAATTATTTAGCCTGAAATGTTTACTGCTCCAAAATACTTTAAATGTTTCTCAAAATAAAATAGATCGTGTTCAGATTGGAAAAAAGTTTTTTTTTTAGCCAGACATTTTAAAAATAATATATTTAAGAGTAGTAATCACAATACCATCATACCGTGAAACCGTGATATTTTTAGCTAAGGTTATCATACCGTGAGCATCTTATACCGGCCCATGCCTAATGCATATAGTGATTAAATACAATTCTGTGGCTCTTGGTCAACTATAATTCAGGCTGAACTGCATATCTTTGCTATGTGACTGTTGCGATGTGCACATTGTGATATCGATGTTGAAACGATACATTGTGCAGCCCTAGTTGAAAGTACTTTTAGCCTTTGAAAACAACAGAATCAAACATAAAAGCACTGTAGACTTATTAAACACACAAGTTTTCTCTGCATTTTGTTATTCCAAATATGCTTTTTCTGTTCCCTAGATTGTTATTGTAGCGTCTGGAAGCTTTGGAATTCATAGGGTGTGTTTTGTATTGGGTCTGTCCTTCTTGAGTGGTTCTTTTCCTTCAGGACTTCTGCTAGGGCCTGTTAACACCTGCATTTTTCATTGATCTGAGCGAAGGTGGACAAAGTTAAATACAGGTGTAAACAGGGTCTGACATGTTCGTCCACTTTAACTACTTGCAGAGGCTGTCAAAAATGCATTAGTCTGATTCAGTTTCATAGTGTATATGCAGGTTTGGGGGCTCTGACCCCCCCTAATTAACGCTTGATCCCCCTGAAGGACATCAGAACAAGATATATGGGGGGTCGGTCCTTTAATAGTTAAGAAATGGTTTGCTCTGATCTGTATTTTAAATGATATTAATAATTAACATAATAGATATACATTTGACCACCCATATTATGGTCATACCGTTGTGAATGCATGTTTGCGCCAAAAATATTAATTCATAGATTTGAAACAGGCAAATCTGCAGCACCGACAGTCAGTGTAAGTGTTCACAAACCATGTTTCTTTAAAAAAGGGGTTTGTAGGTGTCTGTAAAACTAGATGCATAGTTTGAATTTGATTATACACTGGCTCGCACATGGAAATTAAACGGTAAAAAAATATAGATATTCAGTCTTTCATGGTCATCCATTAATAGGTGCAGGAATGCAAACCTGCCACCGTTTATTTAATATTACAAATGTCATTGAGAACCACTCAATATCCCTTAAAACACTAAAAAAAGTAATGACTAATAAATTAGATGTAATTGAATTAAATATATTAAATTTCAAAAGATTGTCAATGTATAATTTGCACCCTGTGCATGTTCATGGGGTCAAACACGTTGGTAAAGCCAAATAAGAAAACATCAAGACTGACTTAGCAAATCTGAACTACTTAGTTTTGAAGTGAACTAGAATGTTTTTGAACTAGTTAGGTGTAAAATGTAATAAGCACTTTGTGTATGTCTGTGGCTTTCGAAGCAGAAGTGAAAGCTGCTGCTCTCTGTATTATTTTCCATGGTCTTTTTTGTACTCAAATGTGAATTGTCCATGCCTATGCTATATTAGATTAAAATATCAAAAAACACATGATAGAAAGAAACATAATATCTATAACATGTTTAATAAATAAAGCAAATAATCAAGCCTAATGATATTGCTGTCTTCACTATGCACTATAGTTTCATTTTGTTATTTACATTTTCCATTGTTCTCCCCTGCTCCCTGTGACTAACAGTTACACTCTTTTTGGAATTGCATGTGGAAATCTTGCTTTTTCTGGCCAGATCTAAAACCTAATAACCCCTCAGATTTTTTTTTTATTTCCTCAATATTCTCCAGGTATTTGCCACCTTAATGAACCGCATGTGAAAACTGGACTAAATGGCACAGTACTCAAACTTCTTTTTACATTTTTTTTTTCATTGTTTATCCAAATTCTGTGTCTGTGCCTTTCTCGAAACATAGTTGTCAAACAGTGAATGTGATTATGGAGACCAAAGCCCTGGCAGAAGAAATCCAAGAAAGAGGGTTCATCTGCATCCCATTACAGAGAATGCCATTTTAGCTTCTTTCTGGTCGATGTTTCCTGTGTAGATTAGTATTCAGTTGACTGATTAGAATTCTTGGGGGATTGATCATTCGGGAAAGATTGTGCCGCAGTATCGCTCATAATTCAATCTTAATTGGTGGTCAACATTGACCAGCAAAGGCACTTTGAGGTTAGTTTTGCACTATAGTTTTATAGTTTCATTTTTTTCAGTCTGGTATGTCCATGTTGGGTTGAGTGTTTTTTTATTTTTCTAATTGTTTTTATTTTAAGTTAAAATGCCAGTTTGCTGTCAGGTTCTGCACATGCAAAACTGTAGCTGTGTTCCAAATGACACACTGTGCACTAATTTTTGGGTAAAGTGTTTTTTATACAAATTGAACACTAACTCTTTTTACTAAAAATACATTTTCCCAGTCGAAGTTTAATTATCGAAATATTGAAATAAATTATCAAACTGACAAACAGTACCTATTATAAGTACACCATACTTACCGTTAGGGCTGAACGATCAATCTCGTGATTGTTGTGCACATTATTCTATAAAGACGGCTCTGTAATCCTCTGTGAATCTCCGGCACCTGTGTTCAGCGGTAGCAGCGTTTACTACAAAAAACAGTTCTCTGCCACACTACGCAAACTATTGATATCAACATGCTATAGTCATATAGCAAATAATCATTCTGCGATATTGACAGCTGTTTACATAGCTTCTCAGTGAACTACGGCCCTTTGCAGTAAATGTTGCTAATCTCAAACCTGAAAGCACGTGCGAATACAACATATAATGACGTTTTTATTCAGAAGTTACCTTATAGCTTCAGTCAAGTGTTTGAATTAAGTCCTTCTGTGAGACTGGGGCTGCGTCCGAAATGGCCTACTACTCAGTAGGTACTGCATTTTAATTGAAATGTACTACTTGACCATTAGAAAAGTACGTTTCAAATAATGAGAAAGAACCAAATCTCCTACCACAGCTATGCTGATGACACTCAGATCTACATAGCCTTACTGCTTAATAACTACAGCCCCATTGACACCCTCTGCCAATGCATTGATGAAATTAGCAACTGGATGTGCCAACTTTCTTCAGTTAAACAAAGAGGAAACTGAAGTCATTGTGTTTGGGAACTGAGATGAGGTTCTCAAAGCTCTAAGGGTCATACAACAAAAAATAAAGTCAAGAATCTTGGTGTGACTCTGGAGTCAGATCTGAGTTTTAACAGTCATGTCGAAGCAGTTAGTAGCATACTATCATCTCAAAAACATTGCACAAAATAGATTCTTTGTTTCCAGTGAAGACTTAGAGAAACTTGTTCATGCTTTTATCAACAGCAGGGTGGATTACTGTAACAGCCTCCTCACTGGCCTTCCCAAAAATACAGTCAGACAGCTCATTCAGAACGCTGCGGCCAGGATTCTCACCAGAACCAGGAAATCAGAGCACATCACACCCGTACTCAGGTCTTTACACTGGCTCCCAGTTATATTCAGAATAGATTTAAAAATTGTCTGTAAATCACTAAATGTCCTAAGACCTCAATACATTACAGATATGCTCACTAAATACAAACCCAACAGATCACTCAGATCATTAGAATCGAATAAACTAGAAATTCCAAGAGTTCAGTCAAGGCAGGGTGAATCTGCTTTCAGCTATTACGCCTCTCGCTGCTGGAATCAGCTTCCAGAAATGATCAGATGTGCTCCAACATTAGGCACATTCAAATCAAGACTTAAACACATCTGTTTAGCTGTGTCTTTACTGAATAAGCACTGTGCTACGTCTGACAGATTGCACTATTGTGGCTTTCTTTTTCATATTTTTACAACCTTAAAATTTGTAAAAAATCTTTTAATCTTTAATTTTAAAGTTTTAATCTGTTTTTATCTGTTTTTACATTTTTTTTATTATTTGTTTTTATTTTCTTATACTTTTTATTTGATTTCTGTTCAAGTAAAGCACTTTGAATTGCCACTGTGTATAAAACGTGCTATATAAATAAACTTGTCTTGCCTATACAGTATCAATGAGAGTAGTATAAATGGAACTTGGATATACCACATCCGCCATTTCTTCATGATCACGTGACCTATCCATGTCAGTTGTGTCGCTTCACTCCCATTCATGAATTCTCTCTATACAGTATCAATGCGAGTAGTATGAATGGAACTTGGACATACTATATCCACCATTTTGTCATGAGCACATGGACTACCCACGTCAGTTGCGTTGCTTCACTCCTATTCATGAATTCTCTCGCAGTGTATCATGGGATAGTGTAGTGTCCATCGGATGCGCACTTCATAATCTCGCCAAAAGTAGTAGGTCATCCTACTCGTCTCACATACTGTTTGCGCACTACATATGATGGAATATACGATTTCGGACGTAGCCTGTTATTTTAGCCTATGTAGCCTATGTATTTCCTGGGTTTCAATAGGGCATATTTGGTGGTTCTGAGAACTCAAGACTGCCCTCTGGCCTTCTGGAGAAGATTTACTGCTGGTCACTGTATTTTCCTCACATTATGTGCAAGACATTCGCAGCTTTTGCTTAATCGCAAATGCAGTTTTTATGTCAATACATCGTTATAATATATACCCTATTTACTGTACTAACTACATTCACCATCAGGAGGTGGCATAAATGTCTTTAAATTTTGCTTATATAATTCAAAATTATTAAAGTAAATCAACCTTAACATCCGATAGCTAGTTGAGTACGTGCAAGTGTTCAACATTTCTATTTAATGGTCGAAAAAGTATGTCATCATGAAATTTCAGTGTGAGTGCAATACTTGGACAATACTTTAGACGCACCTTGTATATTTTAATATACATAACTATTTTGTTCCCTCCACTCAGCAGCGCCCTATGGAATTACATATAATATCCGCACTTGCATTGCACAGCATGTTGTTGCAGCTGCTTATGCTGTGCTTACTAGCATTTAAAGCTCAGCAGATGAGTTTTTTCATGTTTTTAAAAGAAGTCACTAAAGCTCAAAGCATTTATTAGATCAGGAAAACAGTAAAATGTTTAAGCTTTTCATGACAACAAGGTGTATTAGACTTTAATTTGTAACGTAGAAGACTCTTTTGAAGCGAGGCACTCGTTATGACAATGCAGTTTTCTCTCAATTTTATTTGGGAAAGCAGGTCAAGAGCGTCCCGTTCGTCAGCTTTGAGTAATCAGAAATCACCATGGTTACACACAGATCCCAGGAAGCCAGATTGTCCCCATGGAGGATGTAGGTTTCAATGTTTTCCAGACGTGCAATGCTTTATGTGAATGATGTGGAATCAATAGATGTAATATAAACCTAATCTTTCCCAATGTATTCTTGCTCCATATGTACTTTTCTTTCACTTCTATTGAGTGTCTCCGTCAACGATGGATAACAAGCAGGTCTCCTGGGCCTCTTGCTTTTTAATAAAATCGTCCAACAGACAAAATCTTTGACTCTGTTCTCTGATTCAGCACATACTTGAGGAAAGTCCAGCCTTTCAGACTCAACTGGTTTGGAGTAGCTTTCAAACAGCGAGACGTTTCCCATGAACATCTCAGAAATGCCAGATATTTTGTTTGCTAGAAGAAGAGTTTCTCACTCTTGTTGCTTAGCATGCATGCACTGCTTTTTTTTTTAATGTGTGTGTTTTGGACGGTGAGGAAAATTGTCAGCCAGATGAAGTTTGATTGATTTGGTTTTAGCAGTCAGCAGAAGTAGTCCTAGTAGTTTGTTTATGGAGGGAAACACATTTTATTCTTTGTCTCGATTTCTTGCAGCGCTGTGGAAAACCACATGAATGTTTTGCCCTTCTGTTGGCCCCCAAATTTTGCTGTGCAATGGTTTATTAGTATTGAACAAAACAGAAAAGGCTATTTGCTTTCGTCACCACAAATGCAACACAGTTAATATTACCTATAGAAAAATACTATTTGTATACAAATTGTAAAATCGGTAACACAGACATTGTAATATTTTTTATTTACTGCGATTATGAATGCAATTTCAGCAGATGAATAGCTTGTAAAGAATTCATAATTTTAGATCGATTGGGATGGTTGTGTAGGGAAGCGTGTCTGCATATATTATCATTTAAGAAATGACAAGCTAAATACAACTGACAAAAGAAGCAAATAAATTTTCTGGGGAGTCTAACAGTATTCAGAAGCAAAAATTAAATAATCACTGTATAATATCAGTAATAAAAACAACACTATACTGTTTTAATTGCGCACAATAAAACTTTAAGCTAAAAACTTTTAGTTTATTGTGGCCAAATGTTTAAGTTTGTTCAAAATTCTTACAGGCAGGCCTTAACAACACATGCAAATAATAAACTTTCAGACTAAGGTTAAATTTATTTCAGGTTCACATTTATTTTCTTGCTTGCATTAAAATTTGAAATGACTCCACAATGTTGTTAACTGTACTCCCTACGATTTGACTATTGCAGACTCGCACATTGCAATATCGAAGCTAAAACGATATATTGTGCAACCTTAGTACAAGTACTAGTTTTCTATTTAATAAATTAAATCAATTAATATTTTATTTATTGACCACAATGACTATTTTGGGACTACATTTGTGATTGTTCTGATTTTATTCATGCCGAAACGAGAATATCCTAGCCAAATCAACGTAGAAAATAGATTTATTTTTATTTTCTGTAAGTCTTAGTACAATTTGTAATTAAAGAAAATGACAAGAAGAAAATGAAATTTAAATAGGAAAATTAATAAAACCCTCTTTTAAATTTTTTTTTGAAATGCTAATGGTCTAATCCGATTCAATGATTTATGCTAAGCTAAGCTAAAAGTACTCCTGCCAGACCTGGAGATCAGCTGAATGGATTCAACAATGGTTAAACTCACCTCTTTACCCCTAGGTGACTTGAAAAAAAGACAGTGTTTTTAATATCTTTTGGATTTTTATTTCGATACTATAGAGCGTAATATAAAAAAGGGGTATCACTTTATTTCGATGGACTATTTGAGTATTAGTAGACTGTCTACTTAATATCTGTTGATACAGACATTCAACAGACATTTAACTAACTATAAGAAACTTTTCAAGTACATGTCAACTTACACTAACCTAACCCCAACATAACAGTCTACTTGTAATCTAATGAGAATTCGCTGCAATGTAACTTAAATTCAACAAACGGACCATCAAAATAAAGTGTGACCAAAATTGTTTTATTTCATCCATATGATATTTGTTGTCCTAATGCACACCCTGACTTGACATGACTCTTCCATTTAAAGCCTTTGCCTCAGTTCTCTATGCTTCAGAAAAACCACACAAGGGACGTGTTGTTATGCTACAGTACAGTCGTTATGTAATTTCTCAGCAAAGAGCTACTAGCTGGTTTGTCAGCTGTAACCAAAGATTGAAAGTGTCTCATTAGTGTAAATCTGAGGATGCCTGACAGGTGCCGGAAGCAGGCCATTTCGTCGGAGAGTGCATGTGTGTGTGTACGTGCTTTCAAGACTATTAGCGAGGCTCTTCTCTTTGCTGCCGTGCACCTGCCAAGTGACCTGACTCTCTCCTTTCTGACGTCATATCTTTTATCTGCCCTGAGGTCTGAGTGCAAATCGAGTTTTAAGGAATTGGGTTACTTGCTTGCAGCAGACAGGCACATACAAACAAATATTATTAAATTTAAGACCGATAACTAAAAATACATTTTATTTTGTAATAAAGCTTTTATTAAACAAAGTCTTCATCTGGGGTTTCAGTCAAAATAATCAAGACATTTTAGCTTAAATTTGTTTTATAGCAGCTTTACTAATTATGATGATAATCTTTATATGTTAATATCGTCGTACCTGAATCTTGTAGGCAATAGAGTAAAAAAAACAACAACTTGCCAATATTTGTAGTTTAAGGCTCACAAAATAACGATTAAGAAAACCAAAAATGAATAACAAAGGGGTTTTCTTTTCTTTTTTTATATATATATCAATTTATCATAGAACCATGTATTTTTGTTTATCTATTCATTAGAATTTTTCCTGTGTACTTTTTTTTATCATACATTTTATTTTTACTGAAGACATCCATCAGAATATCAAAAACCGGTCCCACTTTATATTAAGTGTCCTTAACTACTATGTACTTGCTTCAAAAAATAAGTACAATGTACTTACTGTGTTCATAATGTATTTGAGAACACTTGTGGTGTTCTTGATTTGGGATAGGGGCAGGGTTAAGGACAAGTTTGGTGGTATCGGTAGGTTTAAGGGTGGGTTAAGGTGTAAGGGATGGTCAACAGTGTATTTACAAATGTAATTACAGAAATTAATTACACATGTAGTTACATACAGGTATTTAATCAAGCATAAGTACAATGTAAAAACTTGTATTTACACAATAAGTACATTGTAATTAACTATTAATTTCGGTGTAAATACATATTAGTTAAGGCCACTTAATATAAAGTGGGACCCAAAAACCAAAAGTTGCTGACCAGTCAAACATCTTTATTTAATGTCTAGTACGATCATTATTACATGATTTATATCGCAAGAAATAATGTTAATGCAATAATAATATTGCAATAATATCGCATGTTGCATATTTTGCTGGTATTGCAGCCTCTGGAATGGCCACCTAAAACAATCACTGTTAGCTTTACAGTCTCATCATAACTTCAGTAAGACTTATTCCATGTTATAAAACACAGCCAACACATATTAAAACATGGCAGTAACACGATACTAAATACATAAGTTATTTATTTAAAGCTGTAATGATAAAATCATTAAAAATCATTAAAGGTTTAAACCCTTATACAATGACAAATTTGAATTTTGAAACATTAATTGACATAAATGTTGATGGATTGTATTTTCTATCCATATAAAATCACTTGTAAGTTGAATTTGATCTAGACGACAAAATGGGACATTTTGACACAATTACTGCAATCTTAGGCCCCGTTTACACTAGTGCGTTTTAGTTTTAAAATGGCGTTTTAGCATGAAAACGATCCGCGTCCACACTACCGTTTCACCCAGCGTCTTAACAGATCTCCGTCTTCACTACGCCACCAGAAACGTATATTACGTGACCATTCGCACACCGTTCGCGCACTCTTGAGCATGCACGTTCAAGTGCACATGCAAGTATAAACAGGAAGCACGTGTCTCGCTCGGCATTTGGTTATTGTTAGCCAACAAACGCTGGTTGAACGATGAACGCGATGGTAAAGAAAGCAAGAGAGGTCTTTTTGAGGACAGACAACGAGGTTGAGTTGTTACTTAAAGTAACAAATGAATATAAAACATCCATGGCTATTTAAAATACAGTGTTTACAGTGAAGGCTGGTCTGCCGTCTGCCGGTGACGTTATAGCCACGTGCGCTTAACGAATAAGGAAAGGATACGCAACGACCCAAAGCCCCAATCACATAGCGGATCTCAGCAGCCACGTCTCTGTTTTCAAAGATATCCGTCCACACTGAGGCCCCGTTTACACTAGTGCGTTTTAGTTTTAAAACGGCGTTTTAGCATGAAAACGATCCGTGTCCACACTAGCGTTTTCACTCAGCGTCTCAAAAGATCTCCGTCTTCACTACTCCACCAGAAACGTATATCACGTGACCATTCGCGCACTGTCAGCGCACTCTGGGCATGCGCTTTCAAGTATAAACAGGAAGCACGTGTCTCGCTCGGCGTTTGGTTATTGCTAGTCAACAAACGCTGGTTGAACGATGAACGCGATGGTAAAGAAAGCAAGAGAGGTCCTTTAGTGGACAGACGACGAGGTCGAGCTGTTACTTACAGTAACAAATGAATATAAAACATCCATGGCTGTTGAAAATACAGTGTTTACAGTGAAGGCTGGTCTTCCGTCTGCCGGTGACGTTATAGCCACGTGCGCTTGACGAATAAGGGAAGGATACGCAATGACCCAAAGCCCCAATCACGTAGCGGATCTCAGCAGCCACGCCTCTGTTTTCGAAAGTCTGCGTTTTCCCACGTCCACACTGAGACGCTGCGGCGGCGTTTTAGAATGGAAACGGCCTCTCCAGCGTTTCTAAAACGCTCTGTTTTCGCACCTCGAAAAC
>CAIGQQ010002602.1:1875134-1909606 GCA_903798035.1 Danio albolineatus
GGCCTCTCCAGCGTTTCTAAAACGCTCTGTTTTCGCACCTCGAAAACTCCGGCGTAGTGTGGACGGATGGCGTAACCGTAGCAAAACTTATGCGTTTTAAAACAAAAACGTACTAGTGTAAACGGGGCCTTATTCAGTAGTATCTGGATGCAGCCTTGTTTATGCAAGCTGAGACTGCATATCTCAGACTTGCAATGTCAGACGCAATGCACTCAATGGAGATAGCGATGTCACTGTGAGGGGTATGGTTAGGGGTTTGGGTTGGGTATGTGCATTGCATGCAGCTCAGCTTGCAACTGCACCAGGTCTGCATTAAGACCCCTCTCATCTCATTGCATCAAATGTGTAGACAAAAGTGATTAGTTTAACAATCTGGGAATAACGTTGGTTGTAAATTGTGTGTCTTTTGGAGCAAAATTTGCACTACAAAAAAAAAAAAAGACATGTTCGCTGCGTAAAAGGTATGCTGGAATAGTAGTTGGCGGTTCATTCCGCTGTGGCGACCCCTGATAAAAAAAAGGGACTAAGCCGAAGAAAAATCAATGAATGAAAAGCTTTAAGGCAGCAACAACTCATTAAAGTGGCTCACCCATTTAACTAACAAATGCTTTGGAAACCTCTTGCTGCTCTTCGTTCCCTCTGTTAGATGTTGACACCCAGCTACATGCATTGGAACAATAGTCCTTGGGTGTCTACTGTGAAACTGGGTCATCAGCTGCGAAGCTGGATATGACCGTCGGTAACCTTTTGTGCAGACAGGGCCCAGTGTTCTTCATGCAAACATACACCTCTTTGTAAAATCACACATCTGCAGTTTTAATGATGATACGCGTCTGGCCAGCTTCCTGTGAGGACTCTAGCACTTTCAGTCATCGCCGCTGCTTTCTGGCTCATTTATACAGTTGGTTATGGTGACTTGAGAGATTATCACAAATTTAAAAGGCAACGTTTACTGGGTGCACTGATGGTTATCGTGATGGCGATACGCAAATCCACACCCTGACTTTTTCTTTTTCTTCATTATCAAGGGAATTTCTCAGTGTTCAAATAGCACTTGCTGGTTATTTGTGCAGCATCCAAGTTCAAATTCCGGATAAGGAATGAGATTGTAAACTAGAAAGTCAGTCTTTATAGGTTTTTATTGCCTTTTTTTGTCTTTGAAATGAGCGTTGAGTGAGTGGCCATTTGTTGCTGATTTTCTTTGTCCGTTGTCATCAGTCAAAATCTCCATGTTTGTGTCTGATGTATTTCAACAAAGAAGAGTTTGAACATTTCTGTCATTTTTTTCCATCCAGTGGCTTAATCTCTCCAAGATTTTTAACATTGTCCTCAGCCCGGTGGAATGTGCTCAACATCATTCGTTTGGAGAACTCTTACCGTAAAATGACTATATTTAGTCTTTGGGTGTGGGTTTGGATCTTGGAAGATTGTATCTTCTTTATCTTGCTGAATATGTGTTGAAAATTGCCTTTAATGAGGCTTGTTTTATGGTCCCCTTGACTCTCGGTGCAGCAGGCCACTTCCTTCTGGGAAGCCCAAATATGCATTTGAATGTTCTTTGATCGGTCAGCCTTTGCTGTAAATTAATGCAACTTTCAGTCTTTCATCTCTAGATGTTCGCATGATTCTTGACCATATTCGCACTACAAATGATATCTTTGTTTTCATTTCCAAATTTGAGGGAGAATTTAAAGAATCACTCCACTTTTTTTGGAAAATTGGCTCATTTTACAATTCCTCTAGAATTGAGTTTTACAATTTTTGAGTCCGTTCAGTCAATCTCCGGATTTGGCAGGAGCAATTTGATCTTAGCTTGGCATAAATCATTGAATCGAATTAGACCGTTAGCATCTCATTCAAAAATGACCCAAGTTTTGATGATTTTCTCAATGATCTACATTGCTATTACCAAGCTGGGGACTATTTTCAGGTGCTGTGTAATATCATTGTGCTTGCTGCAGTCATACATTGGCTTAGTAAAAACAGTATCGTCAAGGTTTAAATAGGAAAATTGTGGAAGCTCTGATCCAATTTGATGATATATGCTAAGCTAATAGTGCTCCAGCCGAAACAAACAATTGACTGAATGGATTAAAAATGGTAAATCTCACCTGTTATCTCTAGGCTAGTTGTAAAATGAGCCTATTTCCAATAAAAAAAGAGTGGAGGACTCCTTTCAGCCACTGCTCTAAATACACAGCTGTTTTTGCTGTACTTACTGTAATACTTAACCCTAATAACAATAAGACAAGCACTGTCCATCACCGTCTTTAAGTCTAGATTAAAACCTTTTATTTCTGAAAGGCTATTGGATGTTAGATGTGATGCAATTCTTAACATGTTTGTTGTCGTCTTTGTTTATTTGTTGGAATGCACATTGGTCAATGAAAGTTAAAATTGTGCTAAATAAATAGATTTGCCATTATCATTACCGCAAATATTGGCTTTTACTAACCTGGACTGCATTTTCCAAGAACAAAGCCTACAGTAAGTAGATTGCAGAAACCATTGTCATGGTGTTTGAGAAACCGTTCCCTTGAACATCCTAAAATGCAGACTATGTTTGGTAATTCATCTCTATATAATAACCAGACAAATATTGATATTGGTGGACTTTGCTTGGGATGACATAACTGTGTCAATATTACACTGTTACTAAGCTTCATATGACCCACAGTCCTTTGGGATTCAGATGCCTCTTCGAGAACGAATGAGGAAAAACGTGTGTTTATCCAGGTCCCTTTATCAAGATCATTATTAGGGCAGTATGGCAAAGCAACGGTTAGGTTACTGAATCAATGCTTCAGTCAGGTTAGATTGATAAAGCAGACCTCTTCACTTTGTTTCCTTTGGGTATGGCACGGAAGCGGAAGGCATAGCTTAGTTTTGCATTTTAACAGCCTGTCCGGAATCTACGTGGGTCACATTCCCCGTGTGGGATCGTTCTGTCAGAGGTTTGTCATATTTAGCTCTCCGTGGCCTTGAACTGAGTCTGTCTGGTCGAGCCCCGAAATGAACTTTAAAACAAGATCATGAATTAATTGTGCGAAATCTTTCAGTCTACTATTATGCTTGTAACATACGCCAAATACTCTAAATTGTTTACTCATCCTTTGTGTGTTGTATGTTTTTTTTTCATTTGTTCAGTTGTAGGCAGTGTTGGGCAAGCTACTTGAAAAATTTAGTAAGCTAAGCTGTTAGCTATTTTACTTAAAATCTAGCTTAATTACACTAGAAGCTACCATCTGGGAAATGTAGCAAGCTAAGCGAAAAGCTACTTGGAAAAAGTAGCTTAGCTAATTCCAAGTTATCTTTTTCTTAAGTTTCATTTTTAAATCGAAGCAACTTAAATCCCATTCAGTTATATCTTAGTGATGGAAAAAACTGTGAATAAAGCATATGAGGCAGAATTGTTATTTATTTATTTAATTGTTAGTTATTTACTGCAATTAATATGCTGTACCAAACAGAAGGAAAGTATATAATAGCAAAAACAATAAAACCAGGTGTTACACATTTAAAATGCTAAAGTAATTTATATTAAATGTAAATATTTAGGAATGAGCATTATATTGTGTATATATATTTATAATTCTTTATTAATAAATTACACTAATGTATTATCAATAGTAACTATCGTGATCTAATTGAAATTACCATAGTATACTTTAGCCATTACTACAGTAAACTATGTACTTCTCGAGCTATGGTCACGAGGAATCCTGCTTCAGAAATAAATCCTCTCCCTTAGTCATCTTTCCCTCAAGCATGCTTCTCGTGTTGCCCTAATTGTTTGGCGATGTAAACAACCATAGTGAGAGGTGGCAGTAATGCACCAAAAAGTTTGTTGTTGGCCACCATAAAACAGGAAGACGAAGAAATCGTCATTCTCTGCATCATATGGATTTACTTTTATCAGCTAGACACCGGCCTCACAGCTCAGTGAGTCCACGATCGGTAAATGTAGTATATGTGAATGCTACTGCGCTACTTGACTAGAAAAAATAGCGTCACTACTTGTAGCAATGCCACTGCCCAACACTGATTGTCGGTAGAGCGGACATAATTAGATGACATTATGGTCAATAAATATAGCTATTAACAAATATGTCTGAAGTTGAGTGGCTAACTATTTGTGATGAACTTTTGCTAGTATTAATCCTAATAAAAATTGGGACTGGGCGATAAATCATAGTTGTTTTTAGTGCGCGTTTTCAGTAGAATCAGTTCTAGTAAACCTATCTTGCAGTTTAATATCGAATAATCACCCAGTTCTAATGGAAATTCAATAATAAATGCAATTCTATCATCCTAGGTGCTATCCAATATTTAGTTACAATTCATATTACCCTGTATTCATTCATTCATTTTCCTTCGACTTGTTTATTCATCAAGGGTCACCACAGTGGAATGAACCGCCAACTTATCCAGGATCTGTTTTATGCAGCAGATGCCCTTCCAGTTGCAACCCAAACACCCATACACTCTCGCTTTCACACCCATACACTACGGCCAATTTTAGCTTATTCAATTCACCTATAGTGCACGTCTTTGGACTGGGGGAAACTGGAGCACCTGGAGAAAACCCACGCAAACACGGAGAGAACATGCAAACTCCACACAGAAACGACAACCGACTCAGCCGGGGCTTAAACCAGAGACCCTCTTGCTGTGAGGTGACAGTGCTAACCACTGACCCACAGCACCATATTACTTCTGTGTTTGCCAACACAAGAACTTCTCTGGAGTGGGATGATTATCACAAAATAATGATAGATAAGGTTGGTCCGTTTAGGCTTGGGAAAGTTTGAATTATAGCTTATGACTCACAAGGACTACTTGATGAAACTTTTATGGTGCTTTTGCAACTTTGTATCTGTCTTGTAAGCTTTAATAATTGAAAAGAGCATAGTCATGAAAAGCAGATGTCACATTTGCCTTCCTTTGGGATCTTGACAGTGCGTACAGGCCTATATAGGGAACACTCTTCTCTTAATGCAGACACTAGTGAGAAGCTAGCAGGAAGCAGTGGAATGCTCTCTTTAAAAGCCACAAACACCAGACAAGAATGCTGCGGTAGTTCGATATAATTGTTTGCAGCTCTGTCCTTAAAAGTTGCCGGATTGCATACAAACATGCAGCATGGACCCATCTCTTCTACTGGGCATGTGCCATCAAGAGTTGTGGAACATTTTAAACTCACGCAACTCAGTGTTTTCGTCAGCCTGTATTTCATTTTAATTATGGTACAATCTGAGGTTCATTATGAGTAATGATAGTGTGATTTCTGTTGCATGTCGAGGCTTGTATATTATTGAAGTTCATTGACCTTGAGAGATTTTGGGTGGTGCTGGTGTGGTATTATTGTGTGCTCAGACAGGGCCTGTTTACTAACAATGGCATACTAAGCCCCATCTCTAAACGCTCCATCTCATGGACTTGGTAAAAAGCATTGTTGGCTTGTAATTGGCTGATAGTTGCTTCACAAAAGCCCTTTTTCCATCATACAAGGGCCTCACCTTTCGGTGTCAACTCAACTGTGATTCAAGTGATTTGTCTTGGTTGTTTACTCCCTTACTTTACATCTTAATCATTCCTGTTAATGAAAACTGTAGAGTTAAGAAATGGCCTTTTCTGTTTCCTAAGTAACTTCTTGATAAGGCTGCTAAGTTAAATCCTGTGCCGGAATGGACAATGTCAAAAAGTCGGTTGCTAGCAGAGATGGTTGAATGCGAAAGAGATTGCCGCCATATATCAAGCTAATGAGATCTGCCCTTGGAGAGGTGGAAGCATGCCCTAAGTCTGAGCTTTGGCTTTCACTGTTAAAGATGGATGATGGTTAAACAGTCACCCAGTCTAAGGGAATGGAAAAGTTTGAGCTGCAGAAGGGACAATCTTTTGTATAATGCTTAATTCTTTATATTAATGTGACCATTTTACACTTTTTATTAAGTGGACTGTTCATGTGGATTTACCATGCAAGTACACTGGTATAATGCAGCATTAGTTTTGCCTTACAGTGTTCAC
Source organism: Danio albolineatus (assembly GCA_903798035.1). NCBI lineage: Eukaryota > Metazoa > Chordata > Actinopteri > Cypriniformes > Danionidae > Danio > Danio albolineatus. The sequence continues at coordinate 1,881,162 of CAIGQQ010002602.1, forward strand.
AAGTACATCTGCAAACAGGTGTGGAAGTGGGTAAACATCTGCAAGTACATATTGCTGTTACACAATGCACTTACATAGTTCTTGTTACAGATGTGTACTTTCCTAGTGCTGTTACCAATGTCCTGTTACACATTTGTACTTACAAATACTATTCAGTGGGTTGTTACATGAGAGTACACCAGTATTACACAAGTAAATACTATGTACCAGTGTGTACATACACTGTAGTTACATACTACTTACACATCTAATTACCATGGAAGTTCACAGGTGTAAGCGACAATATAAAGTTTGACCCTTGAGGAGGTATTAAAATCCACTCTCTAGTTCCTCTATATACTCTGAATTAAGAATGTGCATGATGTTTTTATTTTCATAAAATCACATTTTTTGGTATTCATAAAAGTGCCAAGACAGTGTTGATTTCAAAGTTTTCTGTAAAATGCTGTTTTTGCATAAATTGTCAATGCTAAAAAAGGCTAGTTATTAGATGAAAACTATTGCCCAAACACCCCTTTAAGCTCATATGCTTCAGTCTTTTAAGCTGCTAGACAGTCTGCACACTGTACTTATTACACAGTTTTTTTGGTCAACATAATTGTCGACAGATATCCATGCACATTGAATGCAAGCAGCACAGTTGATGATTGTCCAGCTTGCCTTGTCCAGTTATGTGTGGCTTAGTGTTCTTTAAAAGCTCTGCAGGGATGCAGAAGAATGTGAAAAAAGTAGTACGTCTAGTTACTGATTGGCTGTTTTTCGGATAAGATGTTAAACTGAGGTTCTGACTCAGACTGTGGTCTTTAAAAATCCCTGGATGTCCATCGAAAAAAAAGTAGGAACCAAATTTTCCCACTGACCTCTGTCCATCATGGCCTCCTAACCATCCCCATATCAAAATTGGCTTCATCACGCTGTCTCCTCTCCACCAATCAGCTGTTGTGTGGTGTGCGGTCTGGCGCAATATGGCTGTCGTTGCGTCATCCAGGTGGATGCTGCACATTTGTGGTGGATGAGGAGATTCCCCCAAAAATGTGTAAAACCCTTTGAGTATCCAGAAAGGTGCTATATAAAAGTAAGGAATTATTATTATTATTATTATTATTATTATTAGGGACCGAGCACCGGAACGGTGCGTAGGCCCTATTGTAATTGCTCTGTTTATTATTATTCTTCTTCTTCTTCTCCGGAATGAATCGCCAATTTGGCGGTCTAAACGTGCCCGAAAACTCACGAAACTTTGCACACGCCCCTGAATCGGTGAAAATTTACGTTTATTAGGGGTCTCGGAAAATTTACGTTTATTAGGGGTCTCGGAAGCGGGCGTGGCAAAATGACTCGACAGCGCCACCTAGAAAGTTTTGACGGACTAGCCCCCGAGCCACGAATCACGCACACACACGAAAATTGGCACACACCTCAAACATGCCAGACCCTACAAAAAAGTCTCTTGGAGCGATATCTCAAACCCAACAGAAAGTCAGATATTTTTAACTTCCTTCGGCGAAAAAGTGGCATTTTTGCCATTTCCAGGCGTTGTATTTTAACGAACTCCTCCTAGGGATTTAATCGGATCGACACCAAAATTGGGTTATATCATCTAAAGGCCTTGGCGATGTTAAATTGCGAAGATCTAGAGTTTTCACCGAGGGGCGTGTCCGTGGCGGACTGACAAACATCAACGCTTCGCCATGGAGGAGGAAGTACTTATAACTCAGCCAAACAATATCCGATCAGTCTGAAACTTCACATGTTTGATAAAATTCCTCTCCTGAACACATCCACGTGCCAATAGGTGGTCACAGTCGTAGCGCCACCTGCTGACAGGAGGAAGTTTGGCATAAATCTGTGATTTTCTCAGGTTTTTTTGTATGTTTCGGCTGAAATTTATATCGTACGCTGCTCACTGTCGTGGTGGGGCCACCGGGCGGCGGTGGGCCGGTTGTGCGAGGTCCCTTTCATCGCTGCTTGCAGCTTTAATTATTATTATTATTACTATAGTCCTTTAGATTGAATTTTTAAAGTCACATAAAAACCTTCCCAATGTATTTATTCTAAATCCTGCAGCAACCCAAACAAAAAATGGATTATCATCCCAACATGAACATAGTCCTCTAACCATTTTAACTGCCTGATCTCCATCTCGTCTCTTTGGAGTGGCTTTGTGTTTAGTGGGAGGCCGGTCGCTCTTGCACTGACCCGTGCAGGGGGGCCGTAAAACAATCTACCGGTTAAACTTCAAACTCCATGAAATCCTCCTCCCCCTGATTCTGTACACACACACATGCACACAAGCCAAAAGTGATGATCTTTTGTTTGAACTAAACCTGAGAGGCCATGCATAACCCCTGACAGGATCTTAAATATGTTGTCATTTTCAAATGCTTCTATTTTGTATTCAGTCTGCTCTTATCTCCCGTTGTCAGCAGTTGTGTTTGTTAGAAATCTTTGCTGGAAACCATAATATTTTCCCTTCGGACTGGCCAGTGTTTCGCTAATTCTTGGGAACGTCTCGTTCTCTGGTTACACAGAAGTGTGGTGTTAGCTGGCGGCCTGTCTCGCTCTCACTCACTGATATGCCTGAGCTGGTTTTGTTTGTCCGTTTTCATGGAGACTTCGGCTGTACGACAACTGTCTGCTGTAATTCCAGGATGCGCTATTTTACAATTTGTACTATAAAACTGTTATATAATATATAACATAATGTTCATTTATGTGAAGCTGCATGCCTTTTTGTGAATAAAAATCTACACATTAGTGATAAAGACACACAATTTAATTGTAATTAATTTTGGTTTAAAAGGCACCTGTGATGAAAATCATCTTTTGTAAGCTGTTGGGACAGAACCGTGTGTAGGTATAGTGTCCATTGTCATATTGTGGTGATAGAAACACAAGACGTCTCTTTTTTTTTTTTAAATCTCCTGATGTGAAAATTGGATACAAATCCATCCCGTTCTGAGGCCCACTGCAACGTGATGTAGGAGTGCCATTTTCCCGCCCACCGAAATGATTGACAGCCGCGTATTAACATGTCTCCGTAGTAATGCATATAATCATGTCAACAAGACTGGACGTGCACAAATCAACTGGGATTAAAAGATCTGTTGAGCTCATTGTGTTTTACAAGTTAAAAACTTTTTTAAAACAGTGCATGTTTGTAATGAATTACAGCGATTTTACCGTCTTTTACTATCACCACAGCCGCTTGTGAGTACAATTATAAAAGAAGATGCTTCAATTCCAGTTTGTGGACATTAAAACAGGTTTATTTTGTACATTAACATAACGGATATCCATAGATAAGTGGATAATAATGTGTATCCTGTCACATTTGCATACAAAAACAGTGCAAATTTAAACGCATGTGCTGTTTGTGTGTGTTTATGTGAACTTTGCAACAACATTGTGTGCGACTCATTGACTCAACGTTCTCATAATTCCACAACAAATACATCAAATAGTCATTGGGAAGGTTCTTATTGTAGTATTTCTCACAAACGTTACGTGTGATCTGCTTCTTCCGTGTCTGTCACTGTGCTGTTTATCTGACAGTGGAGATTTAGGCACACTCTGACAGGCATGTGGGAATGGTGGGCGAGGACAACTAGCATTAAAGGCAACAAAAACAGCTACATGGTGTCCAGAGCAGAAAATTCCAATATTCTGAAATAGGCATGGGCTGGTATAAGATTCTGATGGTATGATAACCTTGGATAAAAGTATCACGGTTTCACGGTATGACGGTATTGTCTGGCTAAAAAAACAAAACCTTTTTCCCCTTTGCACACAATATATTTTATTTTGAGAAGCATTTAAAATATTTTGGGGCAGTAAACATGTCAGGCTATATAATTCAAGTGAATCATTGACTTCTGCTGTCTTCATTTGTTTCAAAACACAGATGGCTTTACAATTAACACCAAAAAAAATAAATACATAAAAATGTTAATAAAAAATCTTACACATACCTTAGGAACGATATAGCATAACATTTTGGCAATATGAATCCTTGACTTTTCCAAACCACGGTATACCTTGAAAACGGTTATCGTCCCATGCCTATTCTGAAAGGCATAATAAATAATCAGATGGGTGTTTTGAGCTGAAACTTTTACAGACACATTTTGGAGACACAAAAGACTTGTCTTAAATCTTGAAAAAAGGGTAAAATAGGTGCCCTTTAATACTTGATTTTACAACCCATTGCTTGACATTGCAACAGGACGTTTATGTGTATTCAGGAGTCGAGTTATGCTCAGTATGTCCTGTTCATAGTATTTATATCAATCTATTTAAAGGCTTATTTTTGTGATCGTAAAACTGACCTTTATGAGAATGGCAAACAGCATCATCAAATCCTGCAGCAGTTGCTCTCTTCTGTCTGTCTGTTCACTGTGTTGCTGTGTATGCTTTTGCAAAGACTAAATATCCTCTTAAATAGGGGTTAGAGTTACTTTAGCCTCACTGCCACAAGTATTTGTAATGGTAAATACAAGGCTTCACTATAGCAACACATTTGTGCCATAGAGCTCTTTATTAGAAAAGCATTCTGGTGATTTTTCATGATGCCTCTGGGGCGAAGATCTTCTTAGAGGAGGCAAAGGTTAAAAATTACATAAACCCTGTCTTTTGAATTCATAGGTCATATGGTTAGTTTCAAATGTTTTTTGTTGTTGTATTCTGTGGGTTGTCTCTTTCTCTTTGAATGGAGAAAAGCTTCACTTGTTTGCACTACAAAGGCCATCAAAATTTCCCATGGGGATGTTCCGCTGGGAGAGCAACACATGCTACATCCTGTTCATGTCACCGGGGCAAGAGGACCCTCTCAACCCCTTTACACACATGCAGCACAACTCAGGCATCCTCCACAAGCCTAGAGAGTGACGGCCCTGCCATTTCAGCAGGCCACCGCAAATTAACGCAAGGCCCTGTTGTGCGGATTGTTCATGCATTCCTCCAGCATGACTCTAGCATGCGCATTTAAACTTCTAGTTCTCAGTGTCTATTGGAGCCATTCAAACTAAAACCCTTGGCTATGTTCGGAATGAAGCACTAGGCTTACTGCATACCGAGATATGTAAATTTTGCATAACTTTTAGTGGCTGGATTAAAAAATGGCCTGTATTTTACGCCACAAGTACAGTTCAATACATTGTACACTCTCAGAAATAAAGGTACACGAGCTGTCAATGGGGTGGTACCTTTTCAAAAGGTACACATTTGTAAACATAGGGTCCATGTTAACACTTTAAGGGTACATATTACTACTTAAAAAGTACAAAAGTGTTCCTCTTAATATTTTTAGGTACTAATGTATACTTGTGAGGTACCAATATGGACCCTTTAAGTACAGATGTGTACCTTTTGAAAAGCTACCACCCCAGTGACAGCTTGCGTACCTTTATTTCTGAGAGTGTAGGATACAGCAGTTGTATATATTGTGTGCTACAATTTGATTTGACAAATGTTGTGTGCCATCTAAGTTTTATTTATTGTTATTATCCGTAACTTGTGCTCATGCATCATAATTGTCATATGTAAGGGGCTTCCAGTCAAGCTCCCTTCCGACAGAGTTAAGCCTCAGTCTTAAGTAAACATACCTGAAGCAGTAAATCAAAATGTTTAGGGTCACTACTACTAGTGCATACTATATAGCATGGGTGTTCAAACTCAGTCCTGGAGGGCCAGTGTCCTGCACAGTTTAACTCCAACCTCCTTTAACACACCTGTCTGGAAGTTTCTAATATACCTAGAAAGAGCTTGATAAGCTGGTTCAGGTGTGTTTAATTGGGGTTGGAACTAAAATATGCAAGACACTCGCCCTCCAAGCTATATAGTATGCAAAGTTTCCATTGCATGTCCATTGCATGCACTCTTCAGAATCTAGCTGGAAGTAGTAGGTCATCCAAGCACACACTAATTTTGTCACATACTATGTAGTAAAGAAGTGTGTTATTTTGAACACACCATTCCAGTTTGGTGTGTTTGAGCTAAACTTTGCAGGAAGTTGGCTTTCCAGGAGCAGGACCCGACACACCTTCCATTAGTACTTGAGAAATTGTAGTATTGTATGCTATTCTGAACAATCGCCATTGAGTTGCAGTGACTTCTTTAGTTTCTAGAGGAATAGAAATAACCTAATATTTGTCTTCAGGTTTCACACTATAGGCGTTGACATTAACCAGACTTGATGAATGAGACATTGGCTAAATCTCCTTATCCTGTAAGCCTATTGAATCCTCTCACTTGCTTCCAGACAACGTCTGTGCTTATCATAGCACAGGTAGACCAGGAAGGACCTTTGGTTGTGTCTGTCTAAATACCATTTCCTTATGTTCTTGTGTGACTGAATCATTCAGGAAGTAAATGTGTACAAGTAGTATTGATTTCCTGTGCCACTCTTGATAATATTTAGTTAAGAATTCAGAATTCATAGTGCAGCAAGGAAAAACTCTGCATGACATTTCATACTTTATGTGCAAACCTGTTATATTCACTAATATTGATTGAATTCTGTTGCTAAGTGCTGTGTTTTATTTGGACTTTTGAAAGCCTGTAGCTCTGAGGTGAAGGGGACACAGGATTCTGAGAGATTCGGGCCGTGTTGACTCAGACTAAACAAACAGGTGTCTGGGCCTGGCTGCCGGGTGAGGCCAACTTGGCTCCTGCTGGGGCCTGACAGAGGAAATTTAATTTCTCATGTCCCTTGGAGCACACAAGGACAATCCTGAGGAAAGTAAAGCCGGTTTAAAAGTTTACGTTTGCTGATAAGGAATGTTGTGTTAGAGAGTTCTGTAAACTGAGCATTGTAATAAGCTTTCCACTAGCTCTAGGTTTCATTGCAGTGCCGTGTGGATTTGTTAGAAGTAGGAGATGTTACTTCACCACTATTCTTTGCCATTTGCTCTAAATTAGTTCTTTTTTAACATCGTGCATGTGGTTCTTCAATTATTGAAATTCAGCATGTTATTGTTGCCCTTGGTTTGTTTGATCATGCCTTTTTCTATAATCACATGGACCTGTTCTCATCCCCCACCATGCAGTCAAAGCAGTGACTCAGAACATTGCCCCCTCTCTTGGTTTGAACTCTCTGACCCTTTGTTTGGGAATGCTCTTGTTTCCTCCATGTCCTTCTTAAACGACAAAACCACATTTTCACCACTGCTCATAAAACAAATGCTGTGATTCCAGTCTAGAACGACTGTGGTCTCTAAGCTAATCAACCTTGTCCTTCCCCCCCTTTACATTCCCAGTCAAATGTACATAATTTGCGCATCAACGTTTTCTACTGAAAATTGTAGTGTAATGCACTTTTGTAGTGCACTGTTGCATTGCAGTTCCTCAACTCCTCTTGGAGCCCTCTAATCCAAAAATACAATATGTAATTATGATGTTTACAGAAATACAGCTTGGATAGCTAGAGCTGTTTGTGCTTTTGCAGTGTGAGATATGAACCAGAAGAGTGGCTGACTAGTACCACCACTCTGGTACCAACAAAGCTGTTTCGGAGCCATTGTGTCTTGATATATAGGACTGCGAACAAGACCACTATCTTGAAGTTTTATTAGTACTGTTAATTTTGGAGTAATTTACACATTTAAACCCTAATCTTCAGACCCAGACTGTTATTTATTAATCTTTGTTTAAAGAAAGAACTTAATTTAGTGCAGCATTTATCTGAAAAAGAAAAAAATGCACAGTGGCTAAGAGCCATTTGACTGTGGTCTTGAGACCCTATGCCAAGAAGCAAGCATATACCAAGGCCATGTTTATGTGGTCTTAAAAGGTCTCCGGACCACAAGATCAAGACCTCAAAGCTGCACTGTCTGGATCCCATTTTTGCTCTTTTGCTCTATCTACTCTTGTGACCAATAGAAAGTGGGATTTTATTCTGTAGAAATCTCAAAAGTAGAGAATTCGGTACCAAAAGTGACTAAGGCTCAATCCCAATTCTATTTTTGTACCCCTACCCCTTTCCCATCCCCTTGGCCCTTAAAACATAGTGTGAATGGGAGGGGCCTCAAAATTGAACCCTAAGAAATGGGACAGCACTACAACACCTGCACACGTCTTTATATGTCATCGCGATCTCTTGCTTCATATGAGATCGACAATCATGACTGCTGTAGTTATTCCAGTTGCTTTATTTTTGATTATTTATCTTTAGAAAATCACTGAATCTTTAGAAAATCACTGAAGGCAACAATATCATGTTATCATAACGATATAATGTGGCAATAAGCTTGTAACTGTACTGTGCATTTACTCCGTGGCCATATTCATCTATTTAAACACAGGAAAACAACATTAACGTTATACCAGACACTGTGAAAAGGTCATTCCCAGCTACTAGACTTTTCTGACAGGGTATTCCAGTGTCATCGAGTGTCAGATGTGAAAGTATGTTGTGGGACTTCTATACAGGAGTTATTATTATGGATTATAGATAGCAAAATTTAGCTGATTTTATTTTAGCCCTTACATTTTTTTTTTAAATAAGCATGATGGTAAAACATGAATGCCATTATGAATGTATCAAAACATATGCTTGTTTGTTGTAAAACTTCAGAATACTGACAAAAAAACTAATTTGTGCATCTTCTGTGTGCAGCCATTGTAGAAGGTGTATTTTGGGAAATTTTTGTACCCTCTGGTTTCTAGTGTGGTTCTAGTGGTTTCAAGGGCTATCTAGCCCTTCCCCTTAGCCCTACGCCTTCACGCTAAAGAGAATTGGTACACCCCTAATGTGCAAAATGAGGGGTAGGGTTAAGGAGAAGGGCTAAGAGGTAGAATTGGGATTGGACCTATACCAGCATTTCCAGATTGTATTTTAAGTGCTGCTGAGTGGATTCTTGAACACCACCAATTGACTGTAGTCTTGGTCTGCTCAATGATGCTCAAATATTAGCTGGAAAGTTTAAGTTTTTAAATTTCAATACTGAAGTATGTTTGTTTGGTATGCCTAGATTAAGATATAGATATTCTCATAGAGCTGATTTGGCTTTACTGTTGCTTGCTAATTTGTCCCTTTTGTATATCTTACTGAAAGGCGGTTGTGGTTTAAGCACTGAACAATTTAGGGTGATTTGTTCATTTATTTTTGTTTGTATATTTAGTCTAGTGTGCGTCTGTTGTGTTAGATATAGTGTGTGGGCTTAGCTCAAGAGGATGAAATCGGTGGTTAAAATTAGAACCAGCTGATTATCCTTGTACCCCATCCCTTTGAGCTTCAACAGTAGCCCTTTTATTCCCCTAAAAGAACAAGGAAACTTGTCTGAAGAAAGAGGCGGTGACCCCTTTCACAATGTCCAGCACTGTCCCCACCCTACCGCCTACCCTCTGACTTGCTGTCAATATGTTGTCCTTGTTTTAGATCCCCGCTTCCTGTATGTTACTGTCTGTCTCACATGTGTAGGACAGTGGGGCTTTTTGTGGGGGTTTATGGGTTCCCAAATGTAGCGCTTGAGTTTCAGTGGTGCCAGAACGCAGGCCAAAGCACACAAACTATAGCTCTCTTTCTAGCCTCCAGACATGAATCTGTTGAGGGTAACCACTGGCTTGCTGACTCTGCACTGTGCTGGCTTAATAGGTCCATCCAGGAGACCTCATATCAAAGCTGAGTTTGAGTTTTATGCATGCCCGACCACTTCACGTCAATCTTTCTAGCAGCGCATCATGTTCTCTGAACTTTCTGGTTGACATTTTGCCAGTTTAACAACAAACACAATACCCCCCCTGCCTGGCTTACAATAGGCCATCACCTCTCTCTAGCCACTGCAGGTCTAACCGATTAGCTGAGATTTGGAAGTGGATCAGCAGGCTAAACGGGTTGGGGTTGTATTTGGGGCAGGGGTACTTGGTGAATCAGCATGAGTGGAAAAAGCAGCAGGTGGGATGTCTGATCTCTTCCTGCAGACTAGGGAGGGGAGAGGTATTCTGGGAATTCCACTGGCACAGGAGCTATAGAGGGGTTCAAGTTAAGTAGCCCGGCAGTGTATTAACAGAATTGGGGAGATTAGTCAGTTGTCCAGTTTATAACACCTAATCTCCAAAACCTAGTGAGCTGCCTCACTGTCTGCTGGCTGCATAATGCATTATGACTTTAACACTTACTTGCCTTTAGCTCTTATAAAGACCTATTACTTAGTTTATACCAGTGGTTCTCAAACTTTTTTCACCAAGTACCACCTCAGAAAAAAATTGTCTCTCCAAGTACCACCATAATGACCGGTATTGAAATGCAGTAATGTAGTAGGCATAATTAAGCAGCTACAGCGCTGCACAGTTCAAAAACGAGGCAGATTAAGTTATTAAAAATATGTTTTATTGTCAGCCACTTTAAACATTATAAATAGTTTGAACATTAACTGTGCTTGCAGACAAAAAAAAACTTTATAGTTTAAATTAAAATGTGCTTTTAGAAGTTAGTTAAAAACACTGTTCTTAAAAAAGTAAAAAGAAAACTGCTGTAGTAGCCTATTCATCTAAACCCTGAAATGTTGCTTGGACCAGATGAATAATGGCTGTCACATAAATATATACAAACATTTTTAATACATTTTGAGATATATTGTATGTACATATGGCATATTTGCATGTCTTTGAAATCTAAACGGTAACTTGTATTTTAATATGATTTGGAATTACATATTAAAATTAGAAATTAGATCTGCTTACTGCTCGCCGTTTACAGTAGGCCTATGTGTGTCAGAAAAGTGAGTGATTAAATGCATATATACAGTGCTTGACCAATACGTGCAGTATTTCCGTGATTTGACGCGAATGAGATTCGCGTGAGAACTTCCTGAATTTGCAGGACTAGTCTGCAGAAGGGCTTCTCTGGCGCATGTCTGCTCCGCACCGCACACACTGCAAGCGCCGCGCGCCTCATCCTCAGCGCCAAGCAGATTTTTTTAACATCTGATGACGCGATGCACTAAAGTAAACATTTTGGCACAACGGTGTAATCATACGCTTCAGGTAACAGCCAATGCTTTCTGACGTGCGTGTTATCGTACGCGTCAAGGGTTAAAAAAAGTGGTCATTTTATTATTTAGCGTTTCTTCCACGTACCACTAGGTGAAAACCACAGTTTGAGAACCACTGGTTTCTACCATATGTTAGTATGCTGCTTTTCTCCATGTTAAGCAGAGAGGAAAAAGCACACAAATAGTAGATGGTTCTTCAATCAATTCTTGGGGAAATTGCCAAGCTAATTACTATGTTTATGATTAGATAAAACTACTTATTGATTACCAACTTCCTTTGACTTTGTCCACTATAACGGATGTTAGATGAGCATTTTTGCTGAGATTATCGCAGGACATTCTGAGATTGCCTTATCAGTGAAAGATGAATGACAACACAATCTATATGTTGTAATCGTTAGCACTTCCTGAAAACAGTAGCCTACTTTTATTTTATTGGTAGGTTTGAGTGAAATTTCTGCTTTTTTATAGAGAACTGAAATTCGGTGCAGTTTCAAAGCTAACAGAGACAGCGATTTAAGACAGTATACTCACATTTCTGACATGAAGGGTGTTCCGCAAGGTAGGCAGCTTTTAATTGTACTAGCACGTCACATTTTAAGTTCAGTTTTAGACATCACATTTATGATTCTTTTAACAATATCCCAGAATTCATTATAAAGATCTGAGGAAATTGTAATACAATATGTGGCTAAAGGAGGAGGATGGGATTCAATGTAGAATTCAATGCAAATAGAGGGTTGTAAATGTGTTAAATGGATATTGTACTTTGAGTGTGTCTGAATTAGCAGCATGCTAACAGCACAGTAGTACCTAAATGCTAACAACAGTACTTAAATTTACTGCTGTTCAAGTTTTAATGGCAGCAAGACAGTTCGCTTGGTTTTGGAATGGATGTTTGTCCCAGCCGTTTTGGGCAATGCGTGTGCTAATACAAGTCTGTGTATGCGAGTGTGTGTGTGTTGTTCCTGTGTGTCCAGGTTATGAGTGGGGCCTCAGATAACCACAAGGACCTCCTAAAGGCTAATACCTCACCCGGGATAGATAACTGAACAATAGCTGGGGGGCGGTTTATCATCTTTGGAACAGAAGGCGGGGGCGGTGCTAACACTCCAATGTCACTTGTTTCCCAGCCTTCGAGTTTGGGGCTGCTCCTAGCTGTCACATTTAAAAGAAATGATTTATGTTTTATTGTTTGCTAATATGTTTTTTTTTCTTGAATCAACTGAGATTTGGGTGTTGTCTGAAGCGCTTCGTGTGATAGTGGTTGGGTTTGTCGTGTGTTGTGGGTTAAGGGCTGTGGTTTTGTTTCATGCCTGGTTGAAGTGTTACACCCTTTTGCAGTTTGCAGGTGGGCAATGTGCTTTGCGGGCAGCCACAAGACTCAACCAAGTGGCATATGTGCTGGCATCAGAGTCTCCCTATGTAGAATAAGAGGAATAAATGGAAAAGATTGACACAAATTCTTCTCTTTGCTGTTTTTTTATGGGAAATGTTGACATCCTGTACTGTACATTTCAGTCCTTTGCAGTCTAATCCAACTGATAGTTCTAATCACTAGTCATTCTTGCAATTGAAGTAAATGCTCATGTGTTAGCCAGCCCGCAAAATAAATAATTTATTCTGTTGTATTTATTATCTGAGTCTGAACAATCTTTTATTTTGAAAAATGACCATATTCTTTTACCTGAGTGCCCAAATTTAACCCACAAGCAGCAAAATGACTAAGAAACAGACGTCTTTGGAAAGTTTCTTTGCTAAGGGGAAAAGACCCAGTTAAGGACCAGCGAACTGCCTAGGAATAGATCCGCAACCCATTTGTCAACAAATCAGGTGAATCCAGCATGTTTGTGCAAGATCAACTGCTGGAGAGGCAAATGCTGCAAATGATTGCAGCCTTTTCGGGGGCATTTGTAAATTGCATCCTTTCTAGTGTACGCACAAGTTCGTTATTTCCATGGCATGACATGCATCACCTTCCAGATGCACTCAGTTTATGAATGCCGCGAGGGCACTGTGAGTTATGTGACAAAAACTGACTGATCAGCTTCATACTCTGTATAGAATATACACATTTCGGTAGACTAATTATCTCTAGGCATGGGCCGGTATAAGATTCTGACGGTATGATAACCTTGGATAAAAATATCACGGTTTCACGGTATGACAGTATCGTGTTTACTGCTCTAAAATATATTCTCTTTAATTGTCCGGCTAAAAAACAAAACCTTTTTCCTTTATTTTGAGAAACATTTAAAATATTTTGCGGCAGTAAACATGTCAGGCTAAATAATTACGATGAATCATTGACTTCTGCTGTCTTCATTTCAAAAACACGGATGTCTTTACAATTTACACCAAAAAACAACAACAAAAAAGTTAATTAAAAGTTCTTACACATACCTTAGGAACGGTATAGCTGAAAATTTTGGCGGTATGAAAACCTTGACTTTTACACACCGTGGTATACCTTGAAAACAGTTATCGTCCCATGCCTAATTATCTCAGACAAACACAGAACATCCAAACACTGCAGTGCTTTGTAATTTTCTCCATAAATAATACTTGTATCAGAGTAACAGCAATGTTTTGTCAGCTTATCCTCCTCTGAGAAACCAACAAACCTCCCGCCCCCAGTCTGCGGTAAAATTGTCAAGCGTTGACTGGTCAGCGGTGATAAAAAGGTTGGGGGCCACTGAGCTTGATAACAAACTAATTTCCAAATTCCACACAATTGCACAGTAAAATGCAATATAGTACAACAATCTCTTGTTGGAGGAGAACAGTCTTATAAGCACTGGTCTGACTTTGGCCAACACAGGTCTCAATTTAAGAACCTTTCCCCCTCTCTCCACCAATTCTCTTTCTGTCATTCTATACTGTCCTGTTTCGATAAAGGCACAAACTCAAAAAGAAAAAACACATTGCTTCAGCTGGCGTGCATTAAAAATTCACATATGTGATTTAGAGTATGTAGTGACACCCCAAGGTATTCTTATTGTTGAGTTCTGAAAACAGATGGAACTAATGGATTTCCAGTTATTCATTAGCTGTAGTTAAATCTTTATGGAAAGACCCGGAAGGGGGGACCATTATGAATGTAGGCAAGCTAATGTGTTCTTTTTAGTTATTAGGGTTGCAGTTCGGTCTGTTAAAAGCCCCGGTGGAGCCCTGTTGTGTGGCCTAATGCTTAGAGCCTAGTTTGTTTGTGGATATAAAGAGTGAATGATATATTGAACATCCTGCATGTTTTGTTTTTTAGAAATGCTAATTCTCTCACTGTTTTCTTTTCCACAGCGGCCAGTGCCATGAAACTGAATCCACAGCAAGCCCCGTTATATGTAAGTATTACATTGCTTATTCATTAGCTGGATTGTTTTGAGTACAGAGTAGGGCTGCGTCTGAAATCACCTACTACTCAGTTGGTTACTGCATTTGAATCTATATTTACTACTCGATCGTTAGAAAAGTACAGTCTATGCAGTATGAATGTTGTATGACTGGAAATTTGACGTATTTAATTTGTCATGATCACATGACCTACCCTCATCAGTTGCGTCACTTTGCTCCCATTCAAGAATCGGGGTATCATGGTATAGCGTAATGTGCATCGGATGCACACTCGCAAAATCTTGCCTGAAGTAGTAGGACATGCGGGTACTTCTCACATACTGTTTTTCGATATCTTAGAATTTGGACATGCTACTCAGCTTGCATGCTCTTTAGCGTGCTATATAATATGGAAGTATGCAATTTCGGATGCAGCCTACGTTTACTTATTAAAATATTTTTTTTTTAGCACAGATAAACTCGTAAGAATGCATATGCACACAAACACCTTTTTTTTCCAAAGTTATGAGCGATAAATGTCTTATTATTATTATTATTATTATTATTACTATTATTTATTTACATATTTATTTATTAAAGTTGTGGGTATATCTTAATGCTTTTTTGACTCATAAACATGGGGTTATGTTTTTGGGTATCTTTTTTGTTGTCTTCAGTAGTTTGTTGTTATTCTTATTATATCAGTAAAGCAACAGCCCAGTTCAGTGTTGCCACCTTCTGGACGAAATCAAGATGTCAGTTGCAAAAACATAATTCCAAGTGTTTGTGTGAGCTGTGTGTACAAAAGCTGAACATACATTATGCTCATGCTCATCTGATGAAAACATTTGTACCTTTACATGTCTTGCTCATTTAAAAACAGATGTATTCCTTGAGCATTAGCATGCGGAAACTTTTTTTTTTAGAAGTTGCGTGTTAAATTACATAGTCAAATTCTGTTTTTGGATGATTAGTCAAGCATCCTGACCTCTGCCTAGTTAATGGAAACTGCTAAAAGACCTTGTTGCTCTCACATTCTTCCTTCATCAGCTTATTCTGGTCTTTGGTCATGGGGAGGGCATGCGAGGTAATTGTTTTTCTTTGTTTTGGTGCTGACCTTATTTAATTAGATTTGCTTCATCAGAAGCACACGTCAGCAGGATGTCTGACCAAAGACACCACAGCAATTTCAGATCAACATGGTGGACCGGAACAGTTCACCACAACTAAATATTCAGGCCTTGTAGATTGCTCTAGCTGCAGAGCATCAATGCTAATGTCAGTATCCTGTTATGGTTGTGAATTATTTGACTGGTGATATTATTCAGAGATACACACCTGCCAATAAAATCTTCTCCAGCTATAAATCTTTACTACTTTACTCTAAAAGGAGTATCTAGAAGTATTTATTCTATTTAGTTCAATTAAATTGATTTTTGTTGCTTTTACCTTTTCTAAGATAATTGACACACAATTAGGAGGTTCAACTAAAATTTCTTAGTGAAAATATTATCCATGCTTGCTTGTTAGCTATTAAAACAGCACTTTAAGTTTAACCGTACAGTAACTCTAGTATATTTTATGTCATAAGCCGTAAAGCCCACTGATGCTGAAATGTTTTGCTCTATTTGAAGCACACAGCTGTGGCTTGTGCATGTGCTATATTCGTGTGCATTAGCTGTGTGTGTGGTTAAACCTGCACATGTGGTTTTTCCATGTTTAGCAGTTGCAGGTGGCTGGCTTGAAGCATTGAACAGTTTCTTCACAGGACTTCTCGATAAACTCACAGAAGTGACACAATTTCTTTTCTTATTTTAATGTGCGTTTTGACAGTAAGGTCACACAGAAACGTTTTAAGGAAGTGATTGAGAAAGGGGAAATGTTATTTAATCACTGCCGCCTCACACTTCACAATTGTTTTTGCAGGCGTTTTTGCTGTACATATATATTTAAAGTTCTACATGACAGCTAGAAAAATAATCAAATTGGGAATGATGTTTAAGACATAAAAGTAAATTTTATTTGGAAAGCTTTTACATTTTACACAAGGCCAACTTTTCAGAAACGTTTCTCACAGCTTTGGGTTTAAGGTTTGTGCTTTTTGATTATGAATTACAAGGTGTCGAAGATTATACTTCATACCTGTCAACATTGGGATGTTAAAATAAGGGATAACCCCCACCAAATTACTAAATATGTTAATCTGGGGATCTTTCACTGTAAATAAACAGTTGAAATGGTCAGTAATATGTTTTATTATTATTGTTGTTGTTGTTGTTGTTGTTGTTATTATTTACAAAGGATAGAATAAATAGTATAATTTAGAAAAAGCTGTAAATAAATTAGCAAAAAGAAAAACCTTTTCTTCACTGTATAACTGTATAACCTTCTGTTTAAAGAGCAGCGAATAAATCCCTTATGTTTGTTTACATTGAATAACGAAGGTGTCACTTTAAAAATGTACAGATCTTTAATGAAAACATTCAATTGCTTTCCTCACTTTTTAAGCTTATTTAAAACAATTATTTGTTTCCACTGAGATGGACATGTTTAGATGTTGTTGTTGTTATTGTTATTGTTATTATTATTGTGTATATGTCTGTTCAAACACTCACCCAAAAACCAGAGTGTCCACTTTTGCCTCTCTTCAAAACACGTGTATGGAATCTGTTTGAGAAACAGTGTCTATTTATCACTATGGAGCGCGCCTGACGGTCACGCACCGCTACATGAACTGACTGATTTGAAGTTTGTATAGAAGGCACAACATCACCTGTAATGGAAAGGAAGGGAATGCCGACATTTTTATATTTATTTCAAAGTGTTTTCATGCCTAAATAAAATGAAAGCACAGAACAGATTCATAGAGCAAGGAGCATCCCCTGGTGGTTCGGCCGTATGGATTGCGTATTGGGAGGATCGGTCCTTTAATGTTTATTGCCACCCTTCATAGAAAGATTGAAAATATGGGAGAAATACAGGAAAATACCTTTAAGGGATGATAGTGGGATAGATTTGTAAAATATGGGAGAATCCCAGGAAAAACAGGATTGTTGATAGGTATGTTCTACTTTCATGGTTGTTGCAGAAGCTCCTCTTTGTCCAACACATGACACTGGCTAATTTGCTCTGCTTAATTATAAACAGAGGAATGGTTTTGAGTTTCAAGAGAAGCAAAGACATGTCATGAAACATAAGCTGCACTTTAAAGTTTTGAGTCTTGGCCTAAACTAGTTCTGCTGAATTTGAGCTCAGCGCAAGTAGCTAAAAGATGCACGGTGGTCTCTCGCTCCCACAGCTCTCTCAGACAAGGCAGCTCACCGAGTGTTGTTATAAGCACAGGGCGAAAAGGCCAGGCACTCCTCCTTTGGCACATAGGATTGCGAGATCCTGAAATAGACCAACGGACAACCGAAGTATCAACAGTACTTCGAGAACCCCCATGAGCTCGCTTCAGGTGCCAAAAATGCTTCCTGAAAAGATGGATCCGATATTCAGCTAAGCCAAAAGATTCGGAGGGAGATAAATTGGATTGTGGGTATTTTCGGTCTTTTGCTCGGTAGAAAATCTAGCATGGATTAGCACACGTTGCTCTTAAAATATCTTCAGGGCCGCATGTGGTGTTAGTGAATTGAAGGATTGATTAAAACAACCATGAATCCTGGAAAAACTAAGTTCTGTGTTTGTTTATAAGACAAAGTGATTCAATAAAATGCAAAGTCGTTGGATCATGCAAAGACCAGTATCGTTGAATCAGAGTCTCTGTGTCTTAAAGTTGACACAGTCACCAGGGTGGTCTTTGTTTCATTTGTTTATGCTCTCGCCTTTGGCACTTTTCCTGGTCCAGCACCTGCTATCCATATTGGGCCGCCGCGGTCTAAAAGTGGCCCGAGTATGACTTGTGCGTTTTAGCAGTAAAAATAAAAGATATTTACAACCAAAGAATTTTTCTGGCTTCTGATATGTGGATGGAATAGAAAGACTGAGATTTATGGCCATTGGACAAAGCTGTAAGCATATTTGAAAAAAATTATAACATTTGACCACTTGAAGGCGCTTGGTAAAAGTTATAGATAAAGGCCCAATCCCAATTCTACCCCTTAGCCCTTTCCCTTACCTTTACTCTTTTGCACATTCACGTAAAGGCGTAGGGGTGAATCAGGCGTTTAAACTGAATCAACGATTTGTAAGTTAGATTTTATTTCAGTGTACAAAGAAAGATACTGGCGTCCAGTATTTGGATGGAACACAAGGGGAGCGAGTTCCCTTACGCAAGTTCAAAAATGTCAGCTAGTGTAAGTTTATTTCAGGCGAAAAACATCCTGTGAGTAATCTAGAGCTAGCTAGTTCTAAAAAATATCGCTCAGTAGTTAAAATTACAAATTCTTTTTATTTCGTGACCAGTAGGGTTTTTATTTATTTATTTTATGAGGCCATGCTTTATATCATAATCACAAAGTTTGTTGCTAAAATACACCTTCACATAAACCTTTGTGTAATTTTTTGTTCATAATATCTACATGATTTATTGTTTGATCAATGACAAATGTTATAATTATTGAATCATTCAGGACAAGATTTGAGAAAATTCAAGTTTGTTTCATCAATACACCAATGGCAGGGAATTTCCATGACATTAAAATGAAAGATATTTACAACCAAAGAATATTTTTGGCTTTTAACTGCCAAATGGTTTCCATCAGTAACATATTTATGAAGCCATATGTATGCGTCACCAGCAACGCGTGGGTTTGGTTATCCATTCTGGGACGTAGCGGTCAGATTCCTACGACTTGCGCATGTCGCTTGGATCAAAGGGTCACCATAACTGCTTCTGTACAAGCCAGTTATATGAGCTCGCCACTAAAAAAAAAAACCCTTCCCACACCCTCAGATACAACCAATAGCTTGTTCTGATTTAAGAGTTGTTGTGATGTAATTTTGTGGTCTTAACGTCTAGCTTTGCTTTACACCTCCACCTGTTTCTCTAGTTGTCACCGCAGCTTCAGGAATAGGACATGAAGTATGTGTTAACAACTTTAGGATGTTGTTAATGATAGTCAGATGTAGACATGTATAGTGTGCAGGCAACTTTCACAGTGGGAATTTAATGTAGGTTCAGAGCTCAAGGCTGTTTTTGTTGGCAATAATTGCTGTCATCGTTTGTCTTTCACTTTTAATTACACAAGTTGCTGAGCAGTAGGTGATATGCGACTATGAGGTGTTTGATACTTATGAAAATAGTAAGGTTACCATGAAGAACATGGTGAAAACTGCAGATATAAATTTATTTTTAACTAAAGTAGCTTTCAGGGGATAATAATACTAGTAATAAGAACAACAATATTACAACAACTGGAATAACAAGCATGACAATTAACAACAATTAACAACAACAATAATAAACAGCAATAATAATAACTAACAAAAACAACCACCACAATAATAACAAGCATGATAATTAATAACAATTAGCAACAATAATAATTAACAACTAATAATAATAATAATTATTATTATTATTACAATAATAATGAACAAAAACAACAATAATAATGACAATAATAATAATTAATAAAAAAAACACCACAGTAATAACAAGCATGAGAATTAATGACAATTAGCAACAATAATAATAAACAACAACAATAATTAACAACTAACAACAACAACAATAATAATATTATTAATAATAATAATAATAATGATGATGATGATGATGATGATGAATGAAAACAACAACAACAATAATAAAAATAATATTAAAATATTAACTAATCCATCAACCAATGAGATTAGTGTTTTATACTGTTTGAAGATAATATTTTCCCAATATTTAAACTAATAATATTTTATGAAGTAAAATATCAGTGTGAGTCTAGTTGTCAACAACATCATCAACAACAACAATAATAATCCATAAAATTGCATTTAAATTGGAGAGATATTTGTATATTAAAATGTTACTGTTGTTAATAATTCCATAAAATTCATTAATTTTAAGTTCATTAATAATAATAATAATAATAATAATATATAAAACATAATACATTAAATTTTGAGAGATATTTGTGTTTTTAAAATGTTGCTATTGTATTAATGATATTTGTTTATATTTAATAATAATAATAATAATAATAATAATAATTATTATTATTATTATTATTATTATTATTATTACTATATAATTGTTATATTTATTATTTAATAATATTATTATATTATAATTATTATTGTTATTGTTGTTATTATTATATATACTAATAATATATTATTATTATTATTATTATTATTATTATTATTATTATTATTATTATTATAGACAAATTGTTGTTGTTGTTGTTGTAGTTGTAATAGTTGAGTTATTGGTATATTAAAACGTGGCTGTTGTTAATAAGCCCATACATTAAATTGAAGTGATATTTTATGGTTTATATTTTATTATTATTATTATTATTATTATTATTATTATTATTATGAATAATAATAACATTATGAATAATATTTATTTTTCATAAAATTATTATGAATAATAATAATATTCTGTATGAATTATTGCATGCACAATGATGAAACTGGTCAGCTATTAAACACCAGAACTTAAAATGTGCACCCAATAACTTCAGAAATGTCAGCGTGGTGGTTTTTGATTCAGTCGTGGCGTTCACAGGAGTTAATCTGACACTGAGGATTGAGTTGTGTCTCTGAATCCTCTGAATCATCTGAATCATCGTCAGCCAAAAAAGCAGCTGACTGGCATTTGGCAAGAACATTGTGTGGCTTTTGCAGCATAGCCAATAAAAACATCTCCCTTTTGGACGTCCCGCTGCATGTCAAACACAACTCTGTGGCCTAGTGTAGCGGCCAGGTCAGTGCTAGCTTTTAGATCATGCAAAGCGTTGTTCTGCTTAGACATTCCTGTGAAATACACATTGCGCTTTTATTATGTTTTAAATTATAATAATTCCTGACATTTGCTCTCACTTTCATGTTCTCATTTAGACAGATGCTATAAATAAGCAGCGATGTTTGAGAGTTGTTTGTTTGTCATGCATTGCTATTTGTTGCTGGTATCAGTGATGGTGTATAATGAGCTGCTGTAAAGCTAAATCTGCAGCGCTTCTGCTCACTGGAATAGCACTGTTCAACTGTATTTTTGCTTAGTGTTAAGGTCAAGCACGATTGTACATATTAAATGTTAATTTAATTTAGTTTTTATATAGTAACATATTTTTTTAACTGGTCAATAAATAAACATTCTGGACAACATTTGTTTTGATTTAATCAGTTTAAGGCTTTTATGGTATTTATTTATTTTAAATATTTATTTAGTTAGTTTTGTTGTCTTGTTGGTATTATCATTTATTTTTATTATTATTATTATTATTATTATTATTATTATTATTAGTGTCACTGTTAAAATGTGTTATGCTATTCTAAACAAATATATTTAAATTAATCATGTTTCATATTTAGGCTGTTTTGTGTTTGTTAAACAGCTTGTTCTTTTTCATAATATTGTATGTGTATTTTTCTTTTTAATTGAAACATTTGTGTCTTTTATAGCTTTTTTTTCTGTGTCCCTCTTTTTTCTGTTTCTTTCTTTCCCCCTTGTATAATTTTCATGCAATATTTTTGTTTTAGTTTGTATAATATTTCTTGATATATAATAGTTGTTGTAGTTATTGGTGTCAGTGGTCTTCAAATTTGCTGTAAATATATTTTACTTTTAAACAAATAAATATTTTTTCTATCATAAATTTTGTTTAGGTGATATTTTGTTTCATAATATTGTATATGTTTTTTTCTTTCGTTTTAATTTAAACATGTTTATTAGGGTTCTATACTGTATGTATTTTCTTTCTCTTTTAATTGTATTATGTTCATGTGATATTTTTGTGTGGTTATTATTATTGGTAACACTTTATTTTGATGGTCCATTTGAGTATTAGTGGACTGTTTGCTTAATATCTGTTGGTACACACATTCAACAGACATTTAACTGTAAGAAATGTTGCAAGTACATGTCAACTTACACTAACCCTAACCCCAACATTAACCCCAACCTAACAGTCTACTTATAATCTAATGCAGTGGTTCTCAAGCTTTCTTTACCAAGTACCACCTCAGAAACAAATTGTCTCTCCAAGTACCACCATAATAACCGGTATTAAAGTACAGTAGCACAGTAGGCCTAATTAAGCAGCTACAGCACTGCACATTTCAAAAACAAGGTAGATTATTCTTCTAATAAGAATTATTTATTATTGTCAGCCACTTAAATAAAAGGTTTAGCGTATTAAAATTAATTTACTGATCACATCGGTTTTATCGTATGTGTCAAAGGGTTAAAAGTGTGTTCATTTTTTTACTTTAATTATTCAGAGATTCCACTAGAAGGAAGCTTGTGTACCAGTGGTACATGTACCATAGTTTGAGAACCACTGATCTAATAAGAACTAGCTGGCATGTGGATGCAATGTAACCATCAAAATAAAGTGTTATTATTATTATTATTATTATTATTATTGGAGTCATTATTCTCAAATTTGTTCTAAATATATATTGGTCTTAAACAAACTGTATGACAGTTTTAATACATTTATTTATTTAGGTGATATATTTTGTTTGTTAAACAAGTTTGTACTTTTGTTTCAAAATATTGTATACATTTGTTTTTTTTTTCTATGATTTTAATAAAAGAATGTTTTATTTAGTTTATTTTCCATTAGTCTTTTATAGTTTTTTTTTGTTGTGTTTTCTTTCTTTTTTAATTGTTTTATTTTCACATACTATTTTTGTTTTGGTTTGTGTAATCTTTCTTGCTAATAATGATAATGGTAGCAGTATTTCTCCCAGGTTTGAAATGTACTTTGATGGTAGCTGGATTTATGCACCTTTTACACACTTCACATAACTTAAACGATATGTGACAAACAAAATATAATTTGATTTTTAACAATATTTTTATTCATTGAGGAACTGTTATAAACTGTTTCTTTTCAATGAGTTAAAGTTAAAACGTAAAGTCTGTGTGGGAAGCACTGGATAATAATAATATTTATTTATTTATTTATTCCTCTATATTTTCTTTTTTTATTTCTTTTTTAAAAATGTTTTATTTTTTACATTTTATATATGATTTTTGTGCCGTTTCCTACCAAAATTAATATTTAGTAACATGTCGTACTCTGCTGTACTGATGAAAGTGCTTTTTAAAGAATTTTAAAAGCTTGTCAATACCATTTATTATAAGTGACATTTGAAATACCTAAAGAGAGAAACTTGTTCACAGACGCACACATTAAACTTTTATGACAGCAAAGTAGTAATTATAAGGGTGGGTAAAGGCTGATGGCTGTTTTTTTTCCCCAGCAGTTGTTGATATGTATATAGGCTGTAATGAAAAGCGTCTCTAAATAGACAGGTGTTGATTCCTCCCTGTTGTTTGAGGATCCTGTAATGATGATTTATTGGAGTGGAGGCTTTGTGTTGTGTAATTTTCTACACCCACAGGTGATTAAAAGCTTTTTTGGCGCTGCTTTTAATCTTTAGAAAGAACATGAGAAGTACTTAATTTTTAGTCCTCAATCGTCACACTTTCAAGTGTTTTTAAAAACACTTTTGTCTAATTGGATTGTTTTTCAGATAGGCTTAGGCCCCGTTTACACTAGTGCGTTTTAGTTTTAAAATGGCATTTTAGCATGAAAGCGATCTGCGTCCACACTAGCGTTTCACCCAGCGTTTCTGAACATATCTCCGTCCACACTACTCCACCAAAAACTTATATCACGTGACCATTCGCGCACTCTGGGCATGCACGTTCAAGTATAAACAGGAAGCACGTGTCTCGCTCTGTGTTTGGTTATTGTTAGTCAACAAATGCTAACCCAAAACCGGCGTCCTAAATAGGGCTTAGGCCGCTTTAAACAGGATCGATTAGCGAGTGCTCGAACAATAGCTTGCCTCTTGTGAATATATGCAGCTGTTGTAGTAAAAAAGGCACAGTTTAACTGCACAATGTCGCCTAAAATGGACAATAGTGCGGTCAATGACACTCCCATTTCTGTGTCCAGTGTCCAGCAGCCACGCCTCCGTTTTCAGAAGCCTCCGTTTCCCCCCATCCACACTGAGACGGAGCAGCAGCGTTTTAGAACGAAAACAGCCTCTCCAGCATTTCCAAAACGCTCTGTTTTCGGGGCTCAAAAACTCTGGCGTAGTGTGGACGGATGGCGTAACTGTAGCAAAACTTATGCGTTTTAAAACGAAAACGCATTAGTGTAAACAGGGCCTGAGACTTATTAAATATTAAATATTTGTTAAATGTTACTTAAAACAGTTTTATGCTTTTGTCAGAAATAGTGGCATTAAATCAATTGAAAGACCATGAACATGCATTGAAATTTCGATGCTCCTTTATTCTAGAGTGTTTGTTAATTTTATTATAGGTTGATGTTCAGAGGTTAGTTGGATGCCCAGTTTTGTGTGTGTATATTTGTCTTTTTTTAATAATATTATAATGCATTAGTAAAAAAAAGAGAAAAAAATACATTGGTATTAGAATCAACCAATTATTATTTAATTTTATATATTCTTTTTTTATTTAGTTGAATTGGTATTTTTATATATATATTTAAATTAATTTGTTTTACATTTTGTAGGTTTTTTTTTTTGTGTCATTTTTTTCATTTCGTTTTTTCATTCTCTTGTTTTTGCTCTGTTTTAGTTTTGTTTCGTTTTGTTGTTTCATTTCCTTTTGTCTTTGCTTTTGTTTCAGTTTGTTTTTTTATTTTGTTTTTTGTTTAGTTTGGTTTTGTTATTGGTTTAGTTTATTTTTGTTGTTTTTCATTTTGTTTTATTTTGTTTTTGTTTTGTTTTGTTTCACTTCGTTTTTTGTTTTGTTTTTCGTTTTGTTTCATTTTGTTCATTCTGTTTAGTTTTTCGTATGGTTTCATTTTGTTTTTCATTTTGTTTAGTTTCACTTTTTTAATTTTGTTTTTTGTTTTGTTTCTTTTTTTAATTGTTTCGTTTGGTTTTTCCTTTTTTCCCTGTTTTGTTTTGTTTATTTTCATTTTGTTTTTCATTTAGTTTCGTTTTGTTTTTCGTTTTGTTTTTTTGTTTTTTGTTTCATAGTTTCATTTCATTTTGAAAGCCCAGATTTCATAACATGGCATGAATCTCACCCTGAATTTGAACATATAACAGAAGAGCTGAAGTCTCAGTCTGATTTGTGTCCTCTGTGTTTTCAGGGAGAGTGTCTGCTGACGGTCCAGCTCTGTGAGGATGAGTGTGTTGAGGATGAGGATGATGTAGAGTTTTACCTGCTCTTCGCTGGATCCACAAAGAGACACGTGTCCAGCACACTGAAGATCAGCCATGTCACGCTGCAGGCCATTTGTCCAGGTCAGAAAATATCAATAACTGTATAGTTACTGTACAAAATTGTATGCACAGTTTTTAAATAAAACACAAGTTGTAGTAGTGTTCATCTTAAAAAAAACAACTTTAGGATTAAAGTCTAAGATTGTCTAGGATTAAATTGTGTTGAGAGGGAAAAATAATGTTTTCACGATTTCTTCATAATGCAGTTACGGTTTGGTTTAGAGGCGGTGCTTGCTGGCATGCCTCAATTTGTACAAAAATCATTTTTAAAAAGGATTCTTTTGGATTTGTACAATTTATCCAGTTTGTGTTAATTAATAAAGTAGGTACATTTCCTCATAAGATCAGATCACAGATTTTGTTATTAGAATACTTACCATGCTTTACCATGCAAGTACACTGGTATCACAAGGTGAAACCTTCTAATGCAGCATTAGTTCTGCCATACAGTGTTCACAAGTACATGATCTGCAAACAGGTGTGGAAGTGGGAAAACATATTGTTGTTACACAATGCACTTACTTAATTGTTGTTACAGATGTGTACTTTCCTAGTGCTGTTACCAATGTCCTGTTACACATTTGTACTTACAAATACTATTAAGTGGGTTGTTACATGAGTGTAGTTACACCAGTATTACACAAGTAAATACTATGTACCAGTGTGTACATACACTGTAGTTACATACTACTTACACATCTAATTACCATGTAAGTTCACAGGTATAAACTTACCTGTGAACTTACATGGTAAGTTAATATAAAGTGGGACCGAATACTTTAAATGTGACCCCAGACCACAGACGTGTCATAAGTGTTAATTGTTTTTGTAAATTGAGATGTATGCATTATCTGAACAAGCAATGAAGATGGCTAAATTTGAACAACAACAACAACAACAAAAAATCTTTTAATTAGCAAAAAAAAAAAAAAAAAGATGATGCTTCAGACTTTGGAAAAAGGGTTAATGCAAATAATTTGCTGAATAAATGTACCGGATATCAAACCCACATAACCAGTCAGCTGTTTTCAGTAAGTTTGCATTGTTCACGGTTGGTTACTAGGTTGCCAATACTACAGTCAGCCACTCTAAAAACTTAAGTTATGTTTTTTTTTTTCCTTCTCTTTTTTTGTGAATTTTATGAAGATTTGCTTTTCGTTAGGATGGCAACCTACTGATCTCTTTGACATATACTATAAAGTGTCAAAATATAGTTGTAAATCCATATCAACCCATCCCTAGCTTTCGTCCATGTACAGTTGAAGTCAAATTTATTAACCTTCCTGTGAATTTGTTTTGTCTTTTTATAAACATTTCCAAAAT
This sequence comes from Danio albolineatus, assembly GCA_903798035.1. Taxonomy (NCBI): domain Eukaryota; kingdom Metazoa; phylum Chordata; class Actinopteri; order Cypriniformes; family Danionidae; genus Danio; species Danio albolineatus. The sequence goes on from CAIGQQ010002602.1 coordinate 1,908,188, forward strand.
TATGTTTAACAGAACAAGGAATTTTCACAGTGTTTCCTATAATATTTCTTTCTTCTGAAGAAAGTGTAATTTGTTTTAGTTGGGCTAGAATAAAAGCAGTTTTTAATTTAGAGTCAATATTATTATCCCTGTTAAGCAATATATTTCTTTAACTGTTAATACAATCACTTGCCTCATTCACCTAATTAACATAAGCCTTTAAATGTCACTTTAAGCTGAATGCTAGTATCTTGAAAATATCTAGTAAAATTTAAAGTACTGTCATCATGGAAAAAATTAAATAAATCAGTTATTAGAAATGAGTTATTAAAACTATTATGTTTAGAAATGTGTTGAAAAAAATCTTCTTTCCATTAAGCCGAAATTGGGGGGGCTAATAAATCAGGAGGGCTAATAATTCTGACTTTAACTGTAAACTGAAAAGCAACCCAAGAGTTTTCGATCCAAAATGAAGTAGCATTTCTATAAGTCTCCATTTTTGAGGGTCAAAACTGTCGTAATGTGATAACAGTAGCCACATTTCTGAATTTAAATCTAAATCACATCAGTGTAAATGCAACCATACTCAACGCATTCCACATACAGTATTTTATCAGTGTTTGATGGTTGTCAAGAGTCTTCCTGGAAGCAGACGCTCATTACCTGCAGAGATCGACTCATTTACATTCCAGTCATGCCGGGCTTCTATTGGCACGTTGTTGCCTTGCCCAATTATTCACCCCGCTGAAATTGCCCCAGTTACCACCGGACAAGCTCTGGTGCTGGAGCTGATGTGAATGTCCCAACGCTGCTTCTGGAGATTCATGTGCTGTGTTTACATTCAGCGGCCCGTAATGGACAGACACATTCTCGCTCCATGTAGGAATATGTGGAAAGAGGTGGGAGGAAATATATTGAGAGTCTGTGAAAATATACACATTTTTTTGTTATTAGGGTGAGAGAGTCTGTAAACACAAGGGGAATGAACGGATTGAGTTTATATGACTGTAATACAGCTCGGACCAGATACTGTGTTACTGAGGGGGACTCTTTTCTCAATCCAGTTTAGTTTGTTTACCAAACAGTCAGAATCTCAATATTTTATTTGTTTATTTTTTCATTTGTTTTTTTTTTCTTTATTTCTTTCATACTTTTTATTTCTTACGTTCTTTTCTTTCCTTTAGTTCTTTCTTTTGTTCCTTTGTTTGTTCTTTTCTTTCGTCCTTGTTCTTTTTCTTTCTTTCTTTTATTCTTTCTTTCCTTCCTTCCTTCCTTCCTTCCTTCCTTCCTTCCTTCCTTCCTTCCTTCCTTCCTTCCTTCTTTCTTTCTTGTTATTTTTGTTATCTGTCTGTCTGTCTGTCTGTCTGTCTGTCTGTCTGTCTGTCTGTCTATCTATCTATCTAGCTATGTTTTTTTTCTTTCGTTTTTTCTTTCTTTTCT
>CAIGQQ010002602.1:1909706-1923145 GCA_903798035.1 Danio albolineatus
CTTTCTTTCTTTCTTTCTTTCTTTCTTTCTTTCTTTCTTTTCATTTCGTTTTTTTCATTCTTTTCTTTTCTTTTCTTTTAGTTTCTTTCTTTCTTTCTTTCTTTCTTTCTTTCTTTCTTTCTTTCTTTCTTTCTTTCTTTCTTTCTTTCTTTCTTTCTTTCTTTCTTTCGCTCTTGTTTGTTTGTTTCTTTATCTTGTTGTTTGTTTTTTTTCCTTTCTTTTGTTTATTTCTTTTATTCGTTCATTTTGTTCTCTTGTTATTTCACTCGTTTCTTTCTTTTCTTTTTTTCTTCCATTCTTTTTTTTATTTTGTTCTTTCATTTTTTGCTTTTGTTCTTTCTTTTTTGTTTTCTTTTTTGTTTCTTTTTTTTTCTTTGTCGTTTCATTCTTTCTAATGTATCATTGTATGTAACTTCATTGTTGTTTTAATTTATTTATTTGCTGTTTTATTAAAATAAATAAATAAATAAATAAATAAATAAATAAATAAATAAATAAATAAATAAATAAATAAAACCACAAATAAATTAATTGATTATATAAATTTAATTGCGGTATTTATTAATTAATTATCGTAGCACTGAGATTTTTTATTTTTTTTTTATTTTTTTTTTTTAAGAACCAAATACACAACATCACACTCCTCCATATGTAATCTACCCAGCAATTCAAGAAGTGGAAGGCGCTGTATATTTGATTCTCCAGCTCGCACGGCAGCAGATTCAGTGCTGTGAATGCCAGCGCAGACATTTGGCAGCACGTCTGTAATCTCAGGGCTGTTCATCTTTTCAGCAGTGCATTAACAGCACATGAAGAATGGCTCAGGTACACTTTAGTCTCGCTGCTGGAGGTCCAAATGTCTGCTTGAACACAAACATTTTCCAACTTACAGGGTTTTAGCTGCAAAAAAGGCTTGAAAACTTCAGAGGTCCTGCTGAGATGTTTTGTTCAAACAAATATGATGATTTTTTTCCGCCTATGAAATGTGTGTTGACATCTCATAACTGTAGTGAAACAGCACAGGCCTCCTGGCAGAGCTGTAATTATTTGTGAATGTTGATATTATAGGATGTCACCTCAACTTGGACTGTTTCCTAGTTGGAATTTAGTACAAGGATATTTCTCAGTAATTATATCCATCATTTGTTTTAAATGAGGGCGACATAGTGGCTCAGTGATTAGCGCTATCACCTCACATCAAGAAGGTGGCTGGTTTGAGTCCCGGCTTGGTCAGTACAATACGACTAAGCCGAAGGAAAATAAATGAATGAATGATTGAATGTTTTAAATAAATATTTTTTGTTTGGTGTGTTTTTTTTCTGTTTTTTTTTTCTTTTCTTTTTTTTCTTTCAAAACATTATTTACTTTAAAAAAAAAATCATTTTGGTTTAATTTGTGATGTTTTTTAAATTTATTTAACTTTTTTGTTTATTTAATATAATTGAATAATTTAGCTGGGTATTTGTTGTTTTGTTGTATTGTTATTTGTTGTTTACTTGTGTTTGTTTTTGTTTACTTTTTTTCTTATATCCTTTTACATCTTTTATTTGTTTGCATTTGTCTTGTAATGTTTTATTTATTAATATCTGTTTTGACTTTTTTGTTTAATAATTTCTGTGAGCACTAATAAAGCACTAACTTTCCATTTTGAAAATATGTAGAAGGACATTTTTCAGTAATTGTATCCATCATATGTTTAAATTTTTAATTAATTAATTAATTCGTTTTATTCAATATTCAATTTTAGTTTTTTTTAAATATATATTTTTATTTGCCATAAATACATAATATTATACTAATACACAAATATACTAATACATACAATATTATACTAATACATAAATAATAAAAATAAATTGTAGTGTAAATCAAAATTACAATAAAATTTAATTATAAAAGAAAAAACAAACAAATAACATAATAAAATTGCAAATTGTACATGACTGTAATTGACTTAAGGTTCTATAAAACAAAATTTAATTTAATTAAATGTAATAAACACTATAACATTCAAATGATTTTTTTTTTCAAAAATTTATATTATTAAAATAAATGATAATAATTTTAGTTTGATTAAAATTTGATTTAGTTTCTTAGTTTAAAATATATATATTGGTTTTATAAAAAATATACTTTCTTTATTTGCAAATTTAAATGGATTTTAGTTTTCTGCTTGCTTATTAAATGTAGTTTAGCTCACTAGGTACTTTTTGTTTGTTTCATATTTGTATTAGTTTTATGTTTGTTTTTGTTTATTCTTTTTCTAAATATTTTTAATTTATATGTTTCTTATATAAAATTCTAAGCTATTTAGTTGTTTTTGTTTTTTTAAAAAAAGCATTTGTGTTATTTAGATGTGCTGTACTGCACATCTAATTTGTTTATTTGTTTGCATTTGTTGTAATATTTTTTTTTTTTGTTGTTGTTGTTGTTTGTACCTGCATAATTTATGTAAGTACTAGTACAAACTGTTTCCCTTTTGGAAAAGAGTGCAGGAACATTTCTCAATAATTATATCCATCTCTGCTCTCTTCTTCAACTGTATGGCTGCCAAAATGTTAAGTAAGATTTTTTTTATTGTGCTAAATCAGTATGAAGATGATTTAATGGAGACCTCCCTGTTTGATATAAGACGAATGGATGTTAGACTTTTTGTCAGGAGTAAGTTTAGTCATAATTGATTTATTGTTGACACAGTCGTGGAGATGTTAGTGGGTGGTATAAATATTTTTCATAGCCTGCAAGCTGTAGCAAGAATATTTTGACTTGAATGCATTTCAGAAGTGCTTCATTTTCATACTTGTGGCCTAAAAGTGTATATTGAGAAGTTCAAATTCAAGTCACAATATTTCCTGCTTCTCAGATTATCTGCTGCTCTCCATTTAGTGCCAAGAAGCACATACTTTCTGTGAATATATATTATTTAAATGTTGTTTATTAATTAAGGTGTTTAGTATTTATAATTATAATAATTTATAATATTTTAAGTAAATGCATATTTTATTCTTTATTTAATAGTTTTTGTTTTTAATTCTTTATTTATTTAATTAAAAACAAATTCCTATTCATTCAATTTTGCAGTCATTTATCTTATTTGTTAGTTTTAATGTTTTTTAGTGTATTTTTATTTGTTAGTTTTAATGTTTTCTTAGTGTATTTTTTTTGTAAGTTTTCATTTGGATGTATAAATTGTTTGTAATTGTTTTAATTGTTTAAAACAAATTGTTTTATCTACACATTTATTTGTAATCTTTTTAATACTCATTCATTTTCTTTGCTCAAACGTTAACAATTATTTGTATCTTTCAATGTTTTTTTCTGTATTTTGTTGTTTGTGGGATGTTTGCTTTGTGTTGTTGTTAAGGTTTTGCGGTGTGTTTTTTTATTTTTTGATTAGTGTTTTGTCTTTTTGTTTTTCTTTTGTTTTGTTTTTGGTATTTTTTTTGTTTGTTTTTTGCTTTGCATTGTTTTTTGTGTTTTGTTTTCTATGTATTTGTGTTTTTTGCTTTTTGTTTTGTTTTGTGCTTTTAGTGTTTTGTTTTATGCTTTCCATTGTTTTTGTTTTTTTTGTTTTTGTTTTTTTTGTGTTGTGTTTTTTTTGTCTTTTTTAATGTTTTATTGTGTTTTTGTTGTTATTTTGTTTTACCTGTAAACAAAAAAATACCACATAAACTTAAGAAAAATGCCCCGACGCTAAATGCATTATTGTTCTGTGTGTGTCTCTCCTTACAGCTCACGATCGCAGTGAAACGGTACGGGTCACACTATGCCAGGCTCGCCCAGGTGGCTCGGTGGACCCAGTGTCCGAAGAATGTTTCCAGTTCGTGCAGGACCTGGCTCTGGACATGGCCCAGTTCCTGGTAAATGCGGCAGGGAAGACAGAAGGAGCGCTGCTGCTGGACGAGTGTCAGATCCCACTGAAGGAGTGCGAGCGGCTGGACGATACTCTGGCTCTGGCTCTCCGGCATCTGCCTTTGCCCGCCGGATGGAGTGTTTTGGGCACAGATTTGGACACGGGCACTTGCACAGGCTCATGCATTGGTGAGTTTGTTGTTTTTGAGGTTTTACGCAATGGATTTCAGACGTGGGCTGAAATGTGTTTTAGAGTAGGAAAGGCAATAGTTCTTCATTCAAATGGTTTTACCTGTAGTTGTTAGGTTTTTGAGTATACTCTAAAAAAAAAGGTGCTAAATAGCACCAAAACTGGTTCTTTGGTTGTAACGAGGGGGGAACCTTTTTTGGTGCTTTACAGCACCTTAAAAAAATAGGTGCTATATAGTACTTTTGTCAAATGGTGCTATATAGCACCTATATTTTAAGGTGCTCATAATGTTACTTTACCCTTTACGCAAATAAAACCGGCATGAAAGTTATGAGAATTAGCTATAAGAACAAGTGCTTACCAGTAGTAGTGGTGCTATATAGCACTTTAACCTCCAAAGAACCACTGAAAAATCTTTATGGTGCTTTAAATGTTCTTTACACAGTAAAAGTGCTATATAGCACCCTGACCACCTTAAAGAACCACTGAAGAACCACTAAAGAACCTTCATGGTGCTTTAAAAGTTCTTTACACAGTAAAAGTGCTAAATAGCACCTCAAATATCGTAAAGAACTGCTGAAGAACCACTGAAGAACCTTTTTTTTTTAGAGTGTTTTAAATAAAAAAATGTGGTGAGATGTAGGCGGCATCATTTAAGTTTTTTAGCAACGCTTTCCTGGTCTAAATGCATTAAATTTCTTTCTTATTAACTATTTCTGTGTAGTAATAATAATAATAATAATAATAATAATAATAATAAAATTATGTAAAAGTGTAAGATCATTTTACTATTTAATTTAAATTAAAATAAAAATACAATGAGAAAAATATAATAATAATTGTAATAATAATAATAATAATAATAATAATAATAATAATAATTATTATTATTATTATTATTATTATTAATAATAATAATAATAATAATAATAATAATAATAATAATAATAATAATAATAATAAAATTATGTAAAACTGTAAGATAATTTTACTATTTAATTTAAATTAAAATAAAAATACAATGAGAAAAATATAATAATAATTGTAATAATAATAATAATAATAATAATAATAATAATAATAATAATAATAATAATAATAATAATAATAATAATAGTTATAATGAACTTGCAAAGTGTAAATTAAAATTACAAACAAAATGTAATAAAATGATTTAAACAATAAGAAAAACTAATAATAATAATATAATAATTGTTATTATTATATTATTATTATTATTATTAATACTAATAATAATAATATAAAATTGCAGTGTATATTAAAATTACAATAAAAATATAAACACTTTCCTTAAATACAAAACTGAATGTAGTAGTAGTTGTAATAATACTACTACTACTACTACTACTACTAAGAATAATAATAATAAAATTGAAAAGTGTAAAGTAAAATTGCAATTTAAATGTAAAATATCTATTAGAAATAAAGAAAAAAACAATAATAACAACAATATAATAATAATAACAATAATAATGTAATAACAAATTTAAATGACTGGTTTTGACTTGACTTGAGGTCCTATAAAATAAAATTAAATGGAATAAAATAAAAATAGTAAAATCTAAAAATTAAAGTAAGATCAAATTTAATGAACTAAAATAGCATATTATTAAATAAAAATATAATAAATATTTTTTCCCCTTTTTTTTTCTTTTTTCTCAACTCTTGCCATCCTGTTTAAATTTTCCCATCAAAATTGTCTTTGCGTTTTTTGATTTGTGTTGGATCCATGCGGTCCTATAGCAGAAATATGGTATTTTACAAGCAGCACAACTACGCTGCTTGAAGCAGTTTTATTTTATTTTATTTTATTTTATTTTATGTAAATCGTGTTTATTTATAAATCACAATGAAAGACACTAGTTGACTACTGTGCTGTACAAAAAATCTGCTAAGAAAATAAAAACATAAAATGTATATAAATGACCACATGAGTGCATTTAAGAGAAAAATCACTTATCAACCTGCTTTACTTCTTTTGTTATTATTTTGAAGCTGTGGGCTGCTTCTGGCTGTTTGTCCATTCCAGCTTTATTTTCCTCCTCCTCATGCTCGTATCATGTCATGAACACCATGTCAGATAATCTAAAAGCAAACATTTCCACCCTAATAAAGTGCTCGTTTTGGCACGCATCGTTTACGCAGACTATTACGACAGAAAGATGCATGTGATAAACTGCAGGTACTCTGCTCGTCATTGACTTGCTGCATGTGGATTTGGCAGACCTGCTCTTGTTAAAATGCTGGTTCTCCTGCTTTCTGATTGTTTCAGGGATTTGCAAAGCTCTCTCAGAACTGGCTCTCGTCTCCACTGATTTAAGAGCAAATCGTGCTTTTAACCTGCTTTCAGGCAAACATTGCAAATCACAGCCTCTGAATAATAAAGCACAGCATTTTATATATTGCAATTTATGGGATGCTTTTTTATATAGTACACTTTTAAAAGGAATAGTTCAACCTTCAATTAAATTTTGTCGTTAATTTACTCTGCTTTTGTTTTCCATTACATAAATTAAAGAAGATTTTTAGCTGAAACTAACTGTTTGTTGGCACAATAATCAGTATATCGACTTATCGCACAACACATGGACATAACCTCACTCATTTTTGGTGATGCAATAAATAACGCCAACACATAAACTATTCTAGCAACATTTAAGATGATCAGCATCTCAATCTCTGTTGTAGGTGTCAATGCTGGTATGGTTAAAAAAACAAAAAACAAAACAAAAAAACACTATAGTATCTACTATAAATTACTTTAGTATATTTTCATGTGGTTGTCTGACAACTGAAAATGGATCTGGTAGCAGATATTGCACCCTCTGTTACCTTTTACCTTCCACTTTCATTGTTAACATGTATAATTATCTATTTAGGATATGCGTTTTCACATTCTGATTCTAATGCCTGATTGTTATACGTTACATCTTTTTAGATGTCAATATTAAACTAAGGGTATTTTGACACACCATATAATAGTTTAGTATGTGTGTGTCACTAATAGATGGATAAAGAAACAACTAAAAACCAAATATACTACTACTACTAATAATAATAAAAATTCCTTACATTTAAATAGCACTTTTCTAGACACTTAAAGCGCTTTACACATTGGGGGGAATCTCCTCATCCACCACCAGTGTGCAGCGACATCAAACATATTGTGCCAGAACACACATAACACTGCTGTTATCGCTGCAATTGACAATTTATTGCCCATACTTCCCTGTACAATTTATTTTTACTGATTTTCACTGGAAGGAAAAAATATTTATCATAAGTAAATGATAATTCACCTGTTGGAGAGGAGGAAGTTAGAGATGCTTAAATCAAAGAAATAAATATAACAAAACACACTAACTGTATTAAACTAAATATCAAAAGAAAAATATGAAAAGAAACATCTTCAACGTACCAAACGTCTTAATTAAACTAAAAAACAAAACATACACAAAACAGCACGCTCTCCTAAACCTAATGAACTAATACTAAAGCATTCTACGTGTTGTATATGTATATTATGCGACTTACTGACTTCTACACACTCTCTGCGTTATTACTCACACAGGTATCAGTTAACTGGACGAGTTCACAAGCAAACACACTGCAATTTGCAGTCTCAAAAGACTTTAGACTAGAGCATTAAATCATAAGCAAAATGAAAACACATTCTCTCAGACTAGTCCTTGCAAGAGATACTGTCCTCACAGAGTCCTCACGTGAGAGCGAAAGCGTGACAGGGAGAAAAGGAGAGGGAGAGAGAGAGAGATCGCCATTGCAGTTTGGGCCCGGCTTTTAAATGCTATGCCAACGAGCGATTGGGGTCATGAACCCAGCATCAGATGCCAACGTCATCAGCACAAAATGCGGATCCTCCAATGCCGTTCATACCTGTAACACACTTGTAAAACAACACACCCACATACAAACAAACACACACACGTAACCACAAAATACGTTCTGCAGTCGAACATAACAAATAAATTGTAAAAAATTACTAATTAAATGAAATATACTTAAGAATAAAATATTATGTGTTCTTTGGAAGAGTGCACTGGCATTTTGATGACATTGTATTGTCATTCTGGTATTATATAATGAATGGCATGAAATAGTCTTAAAATGATCGATCGCAATACATTTTGTTACACTATATTGTACAACAAAAAATAGATATCATGACAGGCCTAGAGGAATTTGGGGTGGAATTTGGTGTTTCAGAAATTGCAGACACTGGAACTTTAGAGTCATAAACATAATGACAAAACAAGATGAATATAGGGTTGGGCGATGTCGACCAATTTGGCATCGTACAATGTCTAATGTAAAACATGACGATGGGGTCATCGTAGGCGACGGTGAATTTATTATTTATGAATAATTAATTAATTCATAACTAATAAATTATTTGTAGCCTACTGATTCATCTAGCTGACCTGAATGGTCTTCGTTTTACCCATACCCTAATCATAAATAAATAAAGATAAGTTACACAAAAATGACGACCTGTCAATCACTATTTCCGCAGGACTCTGGCATGAATAGGCAGAGAGATCTGTGTCGTTATAATGGCGTTGGAAAGCTTGGTTGGTAAAAAAGGTGCACAACCAACAGGAACCAACCAACAGTATCTGAGGTTTTCGCTAAAATGACTTAAGTACAAGCGTGAAAGCGAAAGATTGAAGCAGTGCACTGACGCTGTGACACGTTACCTGATAGATTCAGAAGACTGAAGAGTCATTAAATAGAGACAAGATTAACTAAATATCATGTTTAACAACTACAGTTAGGCGTGATCCATCGGTACATCTGGATAGCGGTACCTTGACATTCTTCAGCTGTCCGACGTGCACTTCTCTCTGGGGTTTTGTGCTCAAAGCACGTGCTGACTGCATGACAGAGTGTGTGTAGTCTTGTGATGTGCGTTTTTAGTGGTATAGTGTGGACGGAGTGCTGTTCAGAAATGCCAGATGAAACGCCAGTGTGGAGGTGGATCATTTTTGTTCTAAAATGCCATTTTAAAACTAAGACGTATTACTGAAACGGGCCCTAAGAGTGTGTTTTTTGCAAGCGGGTTGCTGCTGCGACTGGGGCGAGGCGGAGGATCACGGTGCCGGCTCAGCATCATGATGTCTATCAGCCATCGGCGATGAACGATGGCATCGTCTATCGACCCAATCCTAATGAATACCCGTGACACCTGATGATACTTTGAGGTTTTATGAAACATTAATTAGCGGTATTATTTCATTTTAATTCACTGATGCAGAAAATGTGAACAGAATTGCTCAATCCAGTCATAAAAATAGGACTGATGGTAATAGAATGCCACAGAATTTAACAAACTTTAAATGAATAAATTATGCAATTATTTTGAGGAAAAAAACGATTATTATTATTATATAAATAAATAAATAAATAAATAAATTTCAGCTCCTTAAAATGCGATCATATTTTAACAATACCTTTTTGAAATTGTTTATTGCAATGGCAGATTTATTGAGGTCATCTCCAAGTATTGCATGGTAAATCAATATATTGATTATTGTGACAGGCCTAAATGACTCTGTATGTGACAAATCAAATTTGAGTTGTTGTATTCACTTCATGCACCACACGCTGTTGCCACACACAGTATCAAGCAGAAGAACTTTGAAGTTTTTATTGTGTCTCTTTGTTTTATTGTGTCGCTGGCTGCCACCCAGACAGGAACTCAAAGGGGAACTGAAAATAAACGTTCGGTAGATGATTATGATAATCAACCTGAACAAAGCCAAACAAACGATGGAGACAAATGCTTCAAACGGTTGCCTGTTCCCTCTCAGACCGTAGTGGAAGTTGAAGTGCATGGCGGTGATTGCCAAGGGAGAAATATGAGATTGTGTGTATGGAGTGTGGCCGGATCCTAACAATTGCGGGGCGAGGAATCATTCATCAGGGCAGCTGACGCAACAGCAGAATCCCGGCTGTCATTGGACTCCCAGCTTGTCCTCTAAATTGGGCACAATGTGGGTCCGTGTGGGAGGGTGTGGTGAGACCTGGGCTGTAGGAAGTGTGAGATAAGAGCTAACAAAGGCTAAACAGGCTACAGTGACGTCATAATAAACACAGGCTTATCTCTTATGAACAACCTTGGTCTTAAATAACTCTTGCAGCAAAGCATCGCAGAGCTCTGTTACCTATTCACACTGAGCCCAATGCACTACGCAGAATGAAAGTAGACAATAGTCGGTTTTATCTGGGACCTGAACACATGTTGCTCATGTGTTTTTTTGTATTTCCAGTAGATTCACATCAAGTTGCGAAGAAGTAAAAGGAGCTTTCTCTTTATAGCAGACTCATGTTGCATATTTGTAGACTGGGAGGCTCAAAAAAAGGAAAAATTGCAATTGATTTAACATATAAATAGACAATGTGACTGGGATGTTTCAAACAGTTTAGAGTTTTACACTTTAGAGCAGTAGGTGGCAGAAATGATTCAACATTGCCTGTATTTTTTAACTAAATTTTCATTTTAATTGATGATAAACACTGCGTTCTATTCAAAAGGACTTGTCTTAATCTCTTCGAAGAGTTTAACCTCCGCCGAGATGGCTTTGAAGAGACATTGTTTTAAATGTGTTCCTTCCTGGTGACTCTAATGTAGTTTTTAAGAAAAAATTGATATGAGAAATTGATACACAAGAAGGAGGACCAGACATTTTCTGCAGATATTATATGAGAGATTTTGAGAGTATAACTAAAAACTTAAAAGAAAAGAAATGTATATCTATTTTTAACCTTTATTTAAGGTTTATAATGCAGTTAGATCCATTTGTTTGGTAAACGAAGTCTCATAAAAATATCTACTAAAAGATGGAAAATACTACTTTATGAACCATATTGTATATAGTCATAAAACAAATTATTATTTAATAATATTCATGAAATTCATATGAAAATTGAATAAATATATATTTGCACTCGTTTACAAAAGTAAATAAATAGACTTAATGATGTACAAAAAATCTGTGCGAAATCTGAGCCCACCAAGAGGTAATTGTTTTACAATTATTACATACTTAAAATACCATAATAGATACTCTTTTTTCATAATAAGGCTGTAATTTTATCTGTTAATTTATTTAGATTTTTATTCACATTCTTGTGCACATGATTTTAATGTTAACTAATCAGAGCTGATGCAGCACACCGGGTAATTACAGCCAAGCTGAGCGGGTCTGAGCGGGAGTAATCAGAGCTCACTCCGTGCACAACAAAGTTGAGTGGGAGAACCGAATATGTGGTTTTGATTTACATTGGTTTTTATTTATTGTAATGACTGGAATTGAGGTTAGTTAATGTTTATTTTTTTTCATGTTGTCTGTTTTTAAGACAATTACAGTTTTGTTTATCAAGCAGTTAGTACTACTGTGTACAGTATGTTTTTAACTAGAGGTGAGGTTAGTTAATCTTAATTTATTTTATGTTGTCTGTTTTAAAGACAAATTTTGCTACAGTTTTATTTATTAATTACTATGTTATTTCATTGTGAAATGTGCACTTCTTGTGCACTAAATACATTTAGAATGCATGACTGTATGTAGCTTTTTAAAAAAAGCAAAAATAGTTGCCAAAATCGCAATCGCAATATTCGTTCAAAAAATCGCAATATGATTATTTTGTCTATATTGCACAGCCCTATTGTACATCATTTTATAATGTCACCCATTTACATTTTAGCCATTTAACCCTACGATTTAAATACTCCCACTACCACTTTCTGTACAGTCTTTTGCACAACAACAAATGAGTACCGCAAAACAACTTAGTGGTGTCTTTGGTTTATAATGGAGCACGTTTGCCTCAGCTGTTTATCTCTATATTGACAACTTTTCTGGAGTGGTCAGTGAACTCGTTAGCTCACTTTGTATGATGTTGTACTTGAGAATTGTGTTTCATTTGGAATTGAACCTCAATAAAAAAGTGGAGATGAAATCTCATGACTATTTTAAAGGGACATTTCACCCAAAAATCTAAATTCTCTGATCATTTTCTAATCATTCACTTCTTCCAAAACTGTTATATTTTCTTATTTTTACTGAACACAAAGAGATCTTGGAGTCCGGTAGAAACAGGCTGCCTTAATATGTTTATTCATGACAGTGGCTAACGTTTTCCTGCATTGAAAATATCCTCTTTTGTGTTCAATAGAAAAACGAAACCATAAGTTTTGAACCACATGTGGGTTAGTGGTGATTATATTGCTATTTTTTGGTCAGCTATCTCTTTCCATATACATTTCTTTTTGAAAAGGACAAATTCCTAGCACTGACCTCTCTGCTGAGGGAGCGGGCAAGCTGTGTAATGATTCTTCAAGCTCTGGCATTTGTTGCAGCTGGCGCTGGGCACCTGGACCAGCCCTGAAACCAGAGCTACCCATGGGCATCTAGCCCAGAACAGTGGGCATCTACTGCCAGCAGTCTTAAGTAAAACTAAGCACATTATATATAAAAAAGACCGTTTCCACTGCGTAAGATGCCAAGTATGGATTTAATAGGATTCAGACACTATATTAGATCATATTTATGGAAAATTAGATGCTTGATTCTCCCTTGGAGCGATGGTTCATCCAGGATAAAAATATTCTGGCATTGATTATTTTTTAAGGATCATTCTGTTTTTTTATTGAAAGATGGTAGTATGCACTTTTTTTCTCCATTTGATTGAACTCAGGGCTAACAGAAAAAGCAAACGAGCTTCACGTGTTCAATTGCACGTTAAAAGCCTATATGAAACTTTTTTTTTAATATGAAAATGTTCCAAAACCACGTTTTACCACGTCTTTTGCATGTTTTGTGTGTGCTTGTTTGTTTTTCATGTTTTTTTAAATTAAGTTATTTTTATTTGTGTTTTATTTTCCAGTGTGTTTGAAATGTGATTTTTTTTATTTTTTTTATTTTACTTAAGAGCCTAGCAACCAAAACAACTTACACCAGTGAAGTATTGGGTTCTGCACGTTTTATTTATGCTGTCCCAACACAAATCGGTTCACTTTACAAATTTCAGTTGATTGAACATAAAACAATTAAGTTATGGCAAAAAACCTTCAAGAATCTTGTTGATCTGCAGCTCATTATAAATAAATAGTTTGAACAAACAGCAAAAATGTTTTTTTCAGTGTACTGTCAGCACTTTTTTTCTCTATATGATTAAAGTCAGGCTTGATAGAAAACCACGAGCGTGTAGTGTTCTATTGCATGTAAAAAATATTCAGATGAAAATTTTTGTTTTACCATGTTTCTTTTACATGTTTTGTATGTTCCACGTGTCTTTCACATGTTTTGTGTGTGTTCCATGTGTCTTTCACATGCTTTGTCTGTGTTCCATGTGT
>CAIGQQ010002602.1:1925384-1942884 GCA_903798035.1 Danio albolineatus
TTATTATTATTATTATTATTATTATTATTATTATTATTATTATTATTTTGTTAATTAAGCAGACTGACAATATTACATAGATGGATAGTATAAAAGTAATTTGATAATAAATAATTTAACAATCAAAGAAAGTCTATACGATTCATGAATGTATAGTATTACTGTAATTTAATAATAAATAATTTAACAATATAGGGGAAGTCAAAGGAAGTCTGTAAGATTATTGACATTACTTCTCTGTTTAGATTATTCAATATTCATATGATAATGTATTTGATGGTTTGTGTACATATCCATCCATCCATCCATCCATCCATCCATCCATCCCAGAATCAGTAACAATATTAACTAAATACATGGTAAAGTAAATGAGTAAATAATAAGTTTATTAATAAAATAATTGTATATGATTAAGATTAATTGATACATTTTAATTTGTTTTTGGATTATTTTTGGTTAATTACAGAAGCAGACTGCCAATATTATATACATATGTATATTAAAGTGGTTTAGATTATTCAAATTGTATATATAATATATTTGATGGTATATATAAATATATTGTTTGATTCTTTATTCAGTGTATTTATTTAAACTTTTTTTCACTTACAAAATCAGTGATAATAATAAATAAATACATGGTATAATAAATGAATATATCATAAGTTTAATAATACAATAAATGTGTATTATTAATTTATTTTATATGAGTTTTAAATTAGTTTTTTTTTAAACTTTTTTAATTTATGGGGGGCATAAATAAAATGATATATTTGATGTTATATCTATAAATATAGTAAAATTCTTTAATCGATGTATGTTTTTTTTTACTTTTTTGTTTACAGAATCAGTGACAATATTAAATAAATACACAGTATAATGATTTAGTTTATATTTAAGTTTTAATAATAAAATAATTTAACCATTATTTTATATTATTAAAATGAATTGGTTAACTGATGAAGTTGATTGATTTAGATTTTCGAATTTCTATTAAAATATAGATGAAATGTATTCTTCACTAGATATGGTTTGTATATAATATTCAACCATTTGTCAGCAATAAGTTTTTAATAATTTGAAATGTTAAAAAACGTTTAAAACAATCACTTATTTTTGTGTACATTTTCATAACTGCAGCTCAGAATAAATACCTTGTTTTGATTTGACATAAAACCCTCACCCTTTTTAGATATTTGAGTATTTCCATTTATATTTTATTCTCACCAAAGTTATTTGAAACATTTATTTTTCGGGGAAGTGCAAGCAGCAGTCTTTATCAAACAGAACATGGTGCTTTAGTGGACGATGTGACCTTTGAAATGCCTTAAACAAATACGCTTTATCTTATTTGTCATTCTCAAATGTAAACGTTAAGTCACATTCATAAGGGTGTAGTTTGTTAGTTGCAATAATACTTTTTTTAAATAAACACCCCACACTTCCCAACGTCCATCATTGGTCAGTCAAACAGATTCGCTGATTCACTGTTTTGGGCTGGTTTGGATTCAGAAACAGTCAAGCCATGTTAAACAGAGATTAATTAGATTTACAGTATATGTGCAGTTGCTTTATCATGAGAATGAAGGCGAGATTTAGTGTTGTGTTCTGAAGAAAGGAGGATGTTGAAATGTGGACGAGATAAGAGCTAAGCACAAGGACAGGCCATGTGGCTCTGAGCTCTCTGTAAACAGTCAAAGCCACTTAAGCTTTGCCAATCTTTTTAAAGCAAACCTTTGAAATCTACAACAGAAACCAGTTTTAAACCAGAAAGATCGTGTTTGCAGATTTACTTTGAAATGGCATTACCTGTGTGTGTTTGAGAAAGGGAGACGATTTCCTTTATCTGCTCTGTCTTCACAGACTGTGGCCAGCAAACCTGCGTGGGACTGGTTCCATATGTTCCCATACTTGACTATTCTTAAAACAGGGGCAGACTGTGCTCCTCAGGGTTAAAAAACTAAACAAGTCTCGCCTTTTGAACTCTGGTCATAAATTCATAAATGTTGGTGGAGCTATACTTGATTTGGTGTACTCCTTTGACCTCACATCAGTTAAAGTTCTACATGAGTATTATTTTTTGATCATTTATCATTTATTGAAGTTCTTTTACTGAATTCACAAAATATATGATTTTAAATTATATATATTTTATCAAGGTATTCATTCACATTTAATGTTCAATATTAATGATTCTTAACTGGATTGATTATATACTTACTTTTGTCATCTCAAATTAATTTCACTTAAGTTTTTTCGTATTGACCTTTTGATTTTGTTTAATTCAAAGTTACTGTTAAATCAAATGTTTCTGCATTTTGTTTTTTTATTACTAGAAATTACTACATTTTTTGTTGTGCTGGTTGAAAGTCTCCTCACAGTCCGATAGTAATGATTAAAGTAAATGATCTAAGTGTATTTATATGGAATTTTATATTCTAGGTGAGGCATAAGACGAAATGTTCGTCCAATTAAAATTTGTTGGACCATAATTCCTATAATTCTGATTAATAGCCCAAACTATCTGCCAACAAACGTAGATTTGTACATCTGCACACCCTGTTCACACAGACAGATCCGCCGTTTGTGAGTGCACACGTTCACATGCACACGAGAGAGAGAGAGAGAGTAACAGCAGTAAAACAAATGCTGGATCAAAACTTTTTAAAATCCTGACTCAGTTTTATAGACAGGTCATGTTATGTTTTAAAACTCTTTTAGTCACGCAAAGCTTGTGTAGATTTTGTTGTTTTACACATTGGCTATATGCACAGTGTTGTTCAGCCACTGAAATCTTCCAGCAAAAGATTGATGTGACTATTTTCAGTTTCACAAGGGACCTTTTACAGCATCGATAACGTAGATATTTATTTAAGTGTAATAATAAAACATAAGTAAATACTGCTGTTCAGCCTAGCCTTCTTTACTGAGGTGAAGTTGGTTTTATTTTTACATTGGTTCATTTTTTGTGACGTTCTCCCTATATTGTTTACTATGCTACTTTGAATATTTGGTCTGAAATAACAAGTAAGTATGGCTTAGTAATGAGTGTCATTCCTGCACCCCACTGGCCAAGCACTAAGCATACAGTAGTCGCTTTAGGACAAAGTGCGTGAGAGAGTGAAACCAGCAATCCTTGCATGCATGAAATATTGCACTTTATGACACGTTTTGCTTGCTACACAACTGAAACCATGCTAGATATGATACAGTTTTTATTCAAAATTGTAGTATTATAAAGCACTATAAAGTGTTCTAACTGGCGAATGACATGATCTAGTGGGTTGTATACTGTCATCTTTAAGGTGCGTGTTCGTGATATCAGGAGGCAAGGCTTTGGACGGCAGGGGAGAGATTGTGTTTTCAAAGCTATTATGCTAACCGATAGCATTTTGGCAGATCACCTACTGCACCTTTTAACTATTAAAATGTATTTTGTGTAAATTATAAATACAATCCAGTGGAATTTAAATGGAATAAAACAAAATGTGTGAAAACTAAACCAAATCAGGTAAATATAAAAAAGTAAATAAATAAATATGCATGTTTCATATAGGGAAATGTTGTGGTGTCTTATAGATTTTTACTGTGAGAGACTGCTGCTGATCATTTCAAGGTGGTGAATATGGCATCTACAATTATATATACAAAATATATGTCTATATATACACACAGCCTGGTCAATTGCGACTTTGTTTTGGTTAACCCGTTGAAATGTGATCACAGACAGAAGAAAAGAGAAGAGACAGAGTGAGTGCTAGCATGTGATTCAAGGGTCTGTTAAAGAAGGCCGTTAAGTGCTCTGGTTTAGTGCCTCATTTAAAAGAAGTGTACTGAACCACAGCACACACTTAGAAACTGCCTCAAATCTTTCTATTAAAGCTCATGGTATTTCATGGATGGTTTCTCATAGATGCTTTGATGTGCTTTTGACTAGACTTTCTGCTTAGGTCTGTAACTCAATGCCTTCTCTTATTATGTTTAAATATTATTATGTTATGGTAATTTCGCATCTTTGTTCAGCCTTGTGGTTGATGCTCAGGCCACATAAAATATTTATTTCAGGTCCGCAAGACATTAAGAGCTTCTCTTTTTCACTTTGCGTTCTTTAGTTTCCTGTGAGTGATGTCACAGTGTTGCTATGGATACTCTTTGGACCTTAGATACAGAGCAGGTGAACGCAGTTCCTGTTGTTAACTGCGTGCCAGGTCCCTGGGGACATTCTGAGCCACTCTCTCACACACACAAAAGCACAAACAGTTGCAATTTTCTCTTTTAATGTTTTTTCCTCCTTTGATATGAGCCTAACATAGGTAGTTCCACCTTAGTAATTTGTTGTTACTAAGACACTATGTTCAGCTGCGTACCTGCCTTAAATCTATTTACTGCTAGTGGATGTTGACTCTGCCATCAGGAACTTCAGTTTCACCTTTAATATAATCATGCTGTTTCTATCTCTATGAAAGAAAGCAGAACAAGATTGTACACCGGTGAGAGGTCATTTGTCTAGAGAAACAATGAAGTTATATGTGGCATTATAACTGGTGTAAGCTGACTGTGTTGCTTAAACGATTGTTTTTTCACACTTGACATTCTGCTTTGAATGGGTCGTCACAATGAGCATTGTTTCATACCTCACATCCTCTGTAGGTGTGTTGGGTGTGGCCTTGCTGATTCAGTGCCCTGAGACTGGGCGTTCTCAAAGTTTGCTATGTTTGTGTTGGGCAGGGTTGACAATCTGCCCGAGCTGGAGACGAAAACATCTAAGTGGTGTTACCCAGAAGGCAGAGTCCTGCAACACCACCCCAAGCTAAACACTTACACCCTTACGCTGGAGGATGTGCCCGGGAGCTCCCCACCTAGCCTCCAGTGTGATGTGGAGGAGCTCCAACGTCTCATTCAGTCACATCAGAAGGTGAGTGATTGATTTCAGAGTCTGTGGCTGTAGGTGTGTCTCATTTTCTTGGTCTGTCACTTTAAGATTACAGCTATATTTCTAGCTGGGTACGGTCAACAGAGTTTGTTTGCATATGTGCTAGAACTCTGCAGGAGGTTGCTATCTCTGACTAAAGGAAGTGACTAAATGCAGCTCACAGACTAGACTTTCTCTTTTGCTCTCTTTGCACACACCCGTGCTCGTTTTCTGTTCTGGGTAAATGTTTAATGTCAGTTTTAATGAGGGCTGTATAAGACGTGCTGCTTTTGTAATAGATGTTTTTGAACTTTGTTTATTCAGGAAGATCCTTCAGCACAGCAGAAGTCAGCACTGCTGATTCTCAACAGAGACTCAAGTAATAGCACAGAGACAGATGACTGCCTACCACCAAACTCATTGCAACCCGAGCATCAGGAACACAAGTCCGAACAAGACGAAACTTGCAAATCGCTTTTAAACAGGCCTACCTTTGAGGATGACTTGTGTCTTCATCAAAACGGCACAGGAGATCATGTCCAGTTGCAGGATGGGGAGGTGGAGCCTGACCTGCCAGCTGTAGGGGATACAGGGAATGCGTTAGATAAAACTGACTGTTCGCAGCGGCGGGTAGAAGGCAGTTCTGTGGCTTTCAGTGCCCCTTCCTGTGGAAACCAGCGGCAGGAAGCTGATATAGAGCTCTGCATAATCAGTGCCAAGCAGGGGGTTGCTTCACAACCTGATAAAGAGAAGCAAGAAGAGCAAGAGGATTGCCAGAAGAGTTCAGAGACGGAAAAGGACTATAACACTCAATCTGGCAACCTCAAGCTTCAAGGCATGGGCCACGCACAATCTCAGGGTCTCCTCCCCACGGAAACTGGTCAGTCTTCACAAAGGGAGGTGGAGAGCAAGGGGAGTACAGATGTCAGTTGGCGTGGGGACTTACCAGAGGAAAGGGAAGAGGAGACAAGTAGCAATCAGGAAATAGACTCATATTCTTCAGCACTTTCTTCCCATGATCTAGAGGAAAACAGCCAGCACGGTGGTGAGACTGAGCCGCAGTTGACTACGGAATGCTCAGAGGAAACAGATGAAGCTAAATCGACTTTAATTCAGGTAAATTCTGAAATTACTTTGTCTGTACGAAATGATGATACTGTTATTCCTGATGGTGTTGACAAGTCACATGGTCTCTTAGAGACAGAGACAGGAAATCTCAGCGAAAACACCAAAGGCAACACTGAGTCAGCTACTGATTTGGTTGCGGATGACGCTAGTCTAAAGCAGAACTCTGGGTGTAGCATTTTAGAGAGTGATCTTTTGGAATCATTAAGTCTACGGCCAAACATGGCACCGGGACCAGTGCATAAGGTTCAGCAAGGTCTGTCACCGGTTCCTGAGACTACCTCTCATGAAAGTCCAGCTGTGGAGCCCTTTTCTGAGACTACAGAAAGTTTTCATCAGCCAAATCAATCCACACAGCTTTCAGAAAATGCATTAGAATGTCATGATGTTTCATTAAATGACTCAACCGGTGACATTAATGCAATAGCAGGGGTTTCCGTTGACATTTCAGCAGAGGTTTCACTTTGCCAGAAGAAAGGGTGCCCTCCTGATGGAAGCAAAGTGGATGTATCCCCCAGTGAGAGGATACAAGACCCTAAAGAGCTTACGGAAGAGCCCGAGACAGTTGAGGACATTATTGTCTCAGATTTGGATGACAAATCTCAACCTTTTGAAGAGTCTTCTTTGCCTGGTGACTCTGAATGTTTTATCAGAAGTGATTTACAAAACGAAGTGTCTACAGTACAATCCTCTGAACATAATGAACAATCCTCTGAACAATCCTCAGGTGATAAAAATGTAGGAACACTCTTAGGTGAAGAAGAGGCAACTGAAAAAATAGATCTGCCAGACTCTTCACCTCAACAGGTTGTGCAAATTCCTGAGGAATATACTGGAGATACCACAAACGAAACTAAAAAGATTGAGCCAGAGGAACAATCTATTTTACTGCCAACTTTGCAAGGGGAATTGGGATTTAAGGATGTTGCTACAGAGGAACCTGTACAGGAAAGGGAAATTGACTCCACTTCAGAGGAAACAATCAGCGATCTCCCTGATCCATTGGAAATCACAAACAATGATTGTGCTGAATCCAATGCACACTGCCAGCTCTCGGAAACCTCCAAGGAGAGCGCAAACACATCCTCAGATCCTGCCGAATGTGTGAGTGACCTTTCTTGTGCCTCACCCCAAACAGAAATTGAAGGCAGCAGACCTTCTGAGACCCCTTTCATTGATGGAGTAACGATATGTGCTGAAATTCCCATTGAGGACAAAGGTGTTGACATGGCTACCAATATGAGTGAGACAACCATCTCTGAGGAGAGTCTGTCCGCTTCTATGGACACCACCAGTGATTCAGTTCTGGAGAGCTCCTCCATGTCTGACCCACTCAATGCCTCGTCCTCAACAGCTGAGCTCACTTCCCCTTTGGATATTAATAGTGGATTGCATCAGGATTTGGAACACACTTCCCCAGTGGATATAGACAATGGTTTGCCTGAGGAACTGCCGCCGTCAGACACACCTGAGTGCCTGAATGGATTACATCAAGATTCTCTTGATAGTTTGATGGAGCACAGTGGAACCCTTCAGCAATGTGCTGAGGAACTGCTTGCGGATCAAATCACAGGTAATGCAATTTATTGTTGTGCTTTTGGAGATGCTCGTATACATATAATTATTTTAGTCTGTCTAACACTGTTACATAATATCATGCTTTTATAAGAATGAAGTTTGTTTGTCATGTCATTCCAGTCATATTGTTCACAGCTAAAGCTAATTTGTCATTAGCCTCATTGTATTCCGACACTTTTGTGCTCGCTTGTGAATTCAATTGTGTTTGCCTTGCACGCTATTTATCATTATTACTATGGTCAATATTTATTCAGATTTTGTCTGTCATGTTATTTTTAGTAACTTTGAGGCTCTGTGCTGTCAGTTAAAAGAAAGCAATTTGGTTTTGATTGATCAGTGGTTGAGGTTTCCATCCATAAGGGAAATGCCTTCCTTGTCATTCATAGTGTTAACAGGGAGTGTTTGCAAATGACAGTGTGTATTTGCAGCACACGGTATCCTGGCAACTTATTGATGTCACCTCGGCTTCACATCATAGAATGAAACAGTTGTCTGTCTTTTTCTTTTTTTTCTTAAGGTTGACGCCCAGCTCACGTAGACGAGAATTCAGTATTGTTCTACTAATAGCTGCTTGCTTCACTTGTTATTTATATGGCATTGACAAAGCTGCGCATCTCGTTCGGAAAGGAGGAATAAGTCACTTCCTTTTGTCAAATGTTTTAGCTTTAATAACTTACACAATCTGTCAGCTTAACAGTTTTATCAGGATTTGGTTATTTCTAAGTAAACAAATAACCCACACCACTGAAATTCTCGCTCCTCGAACATGAATCAGCAGCTGAGTTAATGAATTACATATGGATTTTTAGAGGTTTCTCTTAAAGTTCACATCATGTGAATGTTCAGACAGAAATGTTTTAAAATGACATCTTGTATTACCTGTTCCACTTGTAATCTGATGTTCAGATGTCACTGTTAAAAGATATATATACATTGGGTAAAAATAGGTACTGAATTACAACTCAACATTGTTCTCAGAAAACATATTTCTAAATGTGCTGTTGACTTGACATTTTTACCAACTGAAGTAATCCGTTTATACAAAGAAAACAAAACAATTGGTTTCGAAATTAACATATGTGTAATAAAAACGAAATGAGGAAAAATGTATTGAACACATGAGGAAAGGAAGGTGTAAAACTGCATGGAAAGCTCAGACAGCAGCGGAAATCTTTCAATAGTTGGATGGCAATCCTGCCCCTTGTCAGTCTAAATGAATAATAGCTAATTCAGACCCAACATCTATATTTTCATGATGATAAAGTTGAAACCAGGCTGGACGTTTCAGCAAGACAACCATCCCAAACACAGAAAAAAAAAATCTTAATTGGTTTCAGAAAATAAAATAAAGCTGCTATGGCCCCACCAATTACACGACCTGATTCCAATAGAAAATAAGAACTAAAGATCAGTGCTCATAGACAAAACTCACAGAACTGTCAAGAACTGTCACTTGATGTCTGTGAAAAACAAAATCACAGCTGAGCAATGATTCATGCGACTCCATTCTCCATACAGAAGGTGTTATAAAGCTGTCATCACCAAAAATGCCTTTTGTACAAAGTATTAAACACATTTTATTAGTTCAGTACTTTCTACTTGTGGCATTCCATTGTTATTGCATGTGACTATTTTTATTAATATTACTTTTTTATTTGCACGTTTGGGTTTTTACCAAAATCTGGGTCAATTTCATGTTAACAGCTCCTTTGCAAATATGTTTACCAAGAAAAATCATGACTTGTTCGTTAGTTATTTTACCCGATGTATAAAGGAAAATCATTGCGCAAGTAGAATTTTCAAGATAATGCACATAAATCTAGTATAAAATAACAAACTATAACCTCCTCTGTAGTGAGGCATGTTAATAAATTGGGACATGACCTCCAGCAATTGGAATACATAGGCTCTAAAGGAAGTATGAAGTTTAAGTCACATAGAAGAGATGATATAAACAAAGAATTATTGAAACAAATCATTTTTAATTTACAAACCTAAATCACTGACCCCATATTGCATAAATGGAAAATTAGATCTGTTTTCCTTAAATTACAATTAGTTGGATTCATCTTTATTATTGTATACAGTAAATCTTGATTATTTAAAGTGTAAGAAATAAACAATGATTATGTATGATGATGTATTTCTGATGTTTTAAATCATTGAAATTTCTATCGTTATACAATTAAAAGTTGACTAGTGAGATATATTTTGATGGTTGTCTGCCTAAATTGAGGATTTATGCACTTAAGACGTGTATATCCTTGATAACTCTTGTTATAATTATTGTAATATTGTGGTGTAACCTATTAGTGGATGCGGTGTTGTGGTATATAAATTGCATGGAAGTTGTCTAGTGTTTAAATGGAAATAATTTAATGAGGAAATGATTCCAGTAATTGAATATTGGTTAAAGAACGATGACGTCAATAAAAACTATTGATTTTAAAAAGTGAGTGGAGGGAATGAGACACAGAGGAAGGCTGTTCCCAGTAACAGTTGTAAAATAAAATGAAATAAGTTGACTGTTTTCATCAGCGTTGATCACAATTTCTTATATTAAGTAAAAAATAAACAACCCACACCACTGAAATGTTCACTCCTCGAGCATGAATCAGCAGTTGAGTTAATGAATTACATATTGATTTGTGGAGGTTTCAGTTAAAGGTCACGTCATGTGAATTTCCCAGAAACTGTTGAACTTAGTCAAATGAAACGTTTAGTTTTTTTGTACATGCTCAAACAAACCTAACCATCTACACCTATTTTGACCATTAGCAGATTTTACACCTCTTAAATCTGCTATTCTTGATTCCACCTCACAGATGACTGCGCTTCAGCAGAGGATGCAGTGGACGGACACCAAGACTCTTCAGTAGACATAGCAAATTCCGACGCGGTGAGTGTTCCTTGGCTATTATCCTCAACCTGCCATCCAGTAAATAAATCATTAACATTTAGACCTATTGGTATGATTCACTCACCATTCGCTTCCAGCCACCCTGAATTCTCAGTAGCTAGGAAGGTGGTAGTTTCCCGAAAGGCTCCACTGAGCAAAAAAAAAAAAAAGAAAAAATGGAGGGATGTTAACCTGACCTTCTGTCATAAATCTGATTTCTCAGCCTGGTGCTTCAGCGTTCTGACGCAGGCCTGAGTTGGAACTGCTGAACTGTGTCTTGTAAGGTCAAATTGGCAGATATGGGAATGCTGCCACCCTGTAGCTCGCGCTGTCGGTTGTGTGTGTGTGTGTGTTGTCCTTTGCTCATGGAGGAAAGATGACATCACCCTGAACACCTCTTTTTCCCAGTTGTGTGTCAGAGGGATGATATCAGTGGTGAGAAAACTCAAAGGGAGGGAAGATGTGGTAACTTGGGCCGTTTATGCGGACCAGCAAGAGTGATAAAGTGAGATGTCTATCTTCGGTCGTTGGAAGCTGCTGATTAGATGATTCTTTTGTATGGTTCAGTTGTTTATTTTGTCATCTTCCTGTGGGAATCCATGTTGATTTGGTTGCTTGCTGTAGGGGTTCCTGATGTAATCAAAACTCATTGTTAAAGGAATAGTTTGCTGAAAAAAGAAAATTGCCTCATGATATGCTTTGTATACATGGCTTTTTTTTCCTGTCAGATGAGTCAGGTACTTTTCAATTAGCTTTCCGGCTTTATACTTCATGCTCTATAATGGTGTTAGATAGTGGCTTTTATTTTGAAGCTTTTAAAAGCGTATAAACCCACCATCAAACTAATTCGTATGCCTCCAGAGGGTTAACGCACTACGATGATTGATGTGTTTTTCTAACACCAAATAGTTCTCATTTTAAAACTATGAACTACAATCATTGACTTCCGACAACATTATGTGCGTCTGACGTTTATGACGCATTCGTAACAGAAGCTCCAGGAATAAACACGTTTCGCAGGAACCACCTATCACATTTACTAAGAATAAGACAACAAACAAGTGAACTAGTTGGCATGGTGTTACTGTATAATATTATACAGTGTATTGCTCTTACAATTAGGGATGCAACAATTATAGATTTTGGTTGCATGATTATAGTCAGGAATAATCATGGTTTTCACGGTTTCACGGTTATCAATCATCCATCGATGTAGAAAAGTGATGTAAGATGATAAATTTAGTAATAATAAAAAAAATTGCATACTGACCAGCCGGAAATCTTCTAGAAAACTAGTTACACATTCATTTCAAAGGATCGCTACCCTGTACTAAAATGGCGGCTATATTGACGCATTCTTTCCAATAGACAACAATAGTGTTGGCCACATCTAATGTAAATGTCTATGGGACTTAAAAGTAAGTGAAAAGTTTTTTTGACATTTAAACAAGTAATAATTTTACACTGAAAAGAAATGACAAAGCAATATAATAATATAATACAAAGCAATATAATACAATTAAAATAAATAAATAAAATATAAATAAATAAATAAATAAATAAAATTAGAATAAAAAAATAGTATTTGTGTAATGTAAATCTAAGCTACATATGAGCTAAGTATTTCCCTTTTAAAGAGAACAAATGTAGTCAAAGTCTGCTAAAGCTCTGTGTTTTGATCAACTATATTACCAAATTGTTTGGTATTTTAATTTTTTTTCTTCTTTTTTTTTTTTGGGCCAGAGTATGAAGCTGAGCGGTCTGATTTTGTCACTTGACTCGTGGTGCGCTCGCGGCATTCTGAAAAGTTTTGAAATTTTGAGCGCAAAAGACAAGATATGTGAATGGCCCTTATGTGCGGTGTGAAGAGTGTCAGTTGATAGTCTCAGCCATAGTTAATCCAGTGTGCATGCGTATTAGCCTCGATGTACAAGATTGGACCTTTGTACTTGGGCAGAGTTAGCTTAATTTTGTTTAGCTGCAGCTATTTTGTTCTTTTCAGAAACACGGTGTTGAGAAACCTCTATGATTAATTAATCATGACAAATTAAAGCACGGTTAACCGTCAAATTGGTTAATTGTT
Source organism: Danio albolineatus (assembly GCA_903798035.1). NCBI lineage: Eukaryota > Metazoa > Chordata > Actinopteri > Cypriniformes > Danionidae > Danio > Danio albolineatus. The sequence continues at coordinate 1,937,982 of CAIGQQ010002602.1, forward strand.
GCATCCCAACTTAGTGCATGTTTAATAACGAGTATTGATGTGTTTTTATAACACTAATTATTTAAATTTTTTGAATTATAAACTACAATCATTGACTTCCGACAACGTTCTTTACGCCTGACGTTTATGACGCATTCATAACAGAAGCTCTGTGAGTAAACACTTAAGACATTTACTAAGAATAAGACAACAAACAAGAAAACTAGTTGATATGGTGTTACTGTATAACGTTATACAGTATATTGCTCTTACAGTGCTGCGTACATATGTCTACTCATCTTGCGTCATACGTCATATACATCAGTCACACATAATATGCTTTCGGCCACTGCCATACATCAATGACTGGAGTTCACAAATTGTGTATTAGTAAGTTATGGGTAGGGCCAGACAAAATCTGCAGCCGTTTTTGGCTATTTCGGATCTATGTGAAACTATTAACTATTAACGTAACTTATGAAATAAAGTAATATGTTGTTTTAATTTTATTTAATGTTTACAATGCAAATCCATTTAAATCCACTTATTTGGTAAACAAAGCAACTCCCTCATAATATTTCTACTAAAAGACATAAAATCTTAATTTACAAACACCATTGTAAATAAATCATATGAACATTTTCATATTAGTCAATAATATTAACAAAATTAATTAAACTGAATAAATATACACACATTTACACTAGTAAATAAATAGACTCAATGATTGGCTGAAAATCTGCTGAAATCTGTGATTAGTAACTGTGCTATGGGGTCATTTTCATTTTGGGTGAACCATTTCTTTAAGGGAGACACATAAAATCAGATATAGTTTCTTAAGTAAAAGCAATCATGATCAAGTTTTAATAAATATGCTTCTATGAGAAACCTTGACTAGTCAGAGGAACAAAATTCAGCATGATTCCATATAGCTAATGAATGATAAAACATTCTCAGCCAATCAGAATCCATCCAGCTTTATAGAGCATTTAAAGTGGTGGACAACAAAACTACAACATGCATTTATAATAAACAGCATGATAAACTCCAATGGTATGGATGCTAATCCAGTTAGCTTTATTGTTATCATTTTCGGTGTGAACAGGCCGTGTGAAGGAAATGCAAACTGATACTTGTCTCTGCTAGCAAGTTGCGGCTAATATTCTCTTTGTTTTGATAGTAGCACACTCTAACATGGGCGATGAAATATTTTCTCTCTCTCTTAAGTGATAGCACTGAAAGACATAATGGGTTTTGATTCAGTCTGGGGAAACTTTCTTTCTGAAGAATTAGCGGGGAATGCTAAGTCTCACCGTTAGCTTGTTTAAGCAGCATACTTTTAGTTCTGCCACTGTCTGAACTAAAATAATAACAAAAAAGAGCTTGGTTATCAGTTGTCTGTTCATTTTTACATTTGTCATCACCTCTCTTGTCAAGCTAGCTTACTGTGTCTAGTTAGCTTCTAAAAACAGGCTACTTTTTCACTTATCTGGTGTCTGGCATGCCGACTTGGACTGCATGATGAGGCTGTGTAGCTACATTGTCAGCATTTGAACGAAATTACACTGGAACATTCTATCTTTAAGAGACTCTTGAGATAAGTGCAGGGGCCGCTTTTATAGAGCATCTTAACTTTGACTAGCCTGCTAACTTTGCTCTTGCTGGATAAGTTCATTAGCTGTGCTAAAGCAGCATTAAACTGGACGTTTTGAGTCATTTTGCAGCTTTTTTTGATTTCTGGTTTAACTTTTTTTGCCATCAGTCATAATTTATCATGGCTGATTGGAAGTTAAATCTAAGATTGCTTTATTCAAACTAATTTGTTATGCTAACAAATTCCATGACTGATGTGTTTTTTTCCACATCAGTTAGGCTCAGTCTTCACATATTTATTTAATTTGGAGTTAGTTGATGAATTAATACATCATTACACTTCCAACTAGACCACAGCATGATCTTAAAGCTATTCTTGAAGAGGATTTTTACATTTAAATTGAATTCACACGCATAAATCATTATTATTTTAACTGCTTTTTAGATAATGTTAGCCTAAAATACTATACTGATGATGGATAATAGGATGTTTGCTTGTCTTTTTTGGCGTCTAGAGAGCTGTGGCTCCCTCTTGTGTTCCTAAGTGATATAACTCCTTCCAGATGTGCTGTCTAGAAGTCTACATGTGTGTTGCAGAAAGAAACAAGGGCAAAAAAGCACAGACTGTGGTCTCAATGCACCACCAACAGCATGTGCTGGCCCTATTCTCTTTTGACACAGCTTTTTTTTTTTCGCCTCCTTTCATCTGCCCTCATGTGGCAGCCCAGATGCATTGTGGGAACCCCCTTTAAAGAAGTTCCTTTTTCACGAAACATCTAAACTATTAAACCGCACTCGCCACCCCTGGGAAAACAGTTCTTTATAAACACGCACGCAATCTCGAAAAAAGGGACAAGGCCGCCTCTCAAGCGCAGGAATGTGAAGTGTAAGAATGGCGTGATGTTGAAGAAAAGCAAAAGGGCTGGTGTTGCTGGAGTGGGAGGGTTGAAGACACCAGTGAGGCTGGTTTTGATACACTCGCACTCACACACACACTCCTTCCATTCATGCATCTGTTTGTTGGCTCGGCTGCTGATGGAAATATCCTTTGTATTCTTCTCGACTTCTGTGCTTCTGCTCCCCCCTTTCAAGTCTTTTTTTTTTTCTTTTGCTCAGTTCATTTTCCTTTGTTTTCTCTCATTTTTGTCCTTCCAGAAAGTAACTTAATCACCCTCATGTTGATCCAAACCCATGTTTTTGTTTCTGTGGAACACAAAAGGCAGTGCATTTATCAAAATTACACTAAAGTATTTAAACATTTAATGAAAGTGGCCAATAGTAATGTGTGCTATATTTTTGTAGCTTCTCAAATCATTAGGGTTTTTACATTTGGGTAATTTACCCTCCATTAAGGGCAAATTAAATCATAAAAGAGTAATCTAATGCTACTTCTAGATTACAAGTGCAAAATAATAAAAAAGTGGGATTTAGATCAAATAAATGTGGGCTGTTTAAACTGACGTAACTTTAAAGATTTAATGTAGTTTAGCAACTTTTTTTTTTCCATAATGAAGTTTACATCCAGTTGGATTATCTTTAAAGAGCCACTATAATGGGTTTTTGAAAATGACCTTCTGTGCAGTGTGTACCACAGCTCGAATGAAGTGAAATATCCAGCTTAAAAAAAAGCCTTAAATCTGAAAGTCTGCTGTGTTTAAAACTAATGATTCATCTATAAAAGAGTTGACTCATAGTGGTTCGAATGAATCGCCACGATAACGAATCTTTAGCCGTGCCAGCGTGACATCAATATGGAACTCAAGCCTTGCCCATTTGTTGTGTGCGCAGACCCAGGAAAATTGAAAACCCCGCCCACAAACACTGTAGCAAAGATGACGATGACAAACACTGTAGCAGATTCCAGTTGAATCTTGTCATGAAGACGCTGTGCTCTGAAGTGTGAGGGAAAGTTATTTTTGCTACCCAAAGAGACTGTGAAGAGTGTTTATTTCTGCAAAACTGCCTCAGCATTATAGCCCTAGCCTTGTGCTGTGTTCCTGTCATTTATCTGACGAGTGCTTCAGCAATCTACATGCTTACAACGGGGGATTCGTTGGCTGTCTGTTAAAGGAAGGATCAGAAAAGACTATTGATGTATGAGACTTTGTCAAAGCTTGACAGGAACTTTATTAGTAAACAGTACACTCATGGATCAGTTTCTTCCTTCATTTCACAAGTGTAAGTAAGTTTGATTAGAATGGTTGCCTCATTGTTTTCTCTAGCTTGCAAATTATGTATTTAATTGTGTTTTGTTACTTGTAATTGGTCTTACAGTAAGTCTTTATATTCTCATATCATGTCTTATACACTGTGTGTATAAATGCTGAATGTGTGTCGTGGTTAAGAATAGAGCCTATGCTGGTATTAAACTGCATTGCTTTCATGCACTCCTGCGTTGGGCTCTGACTACTACAAAATTGTTGATAAGCATTTCTCTGTCACCGACTGAAAGCAGTCGACCAATCGCAATAGACTGGGTCATCGGACCAATCAGCACAGATTAGCATCGCGCTAAGGAGGGGTTTGGGAACAAATGAATCACTGAACGAATCATATGGGAGTCACTGGGATTATTAGGTAAAAAATAAATAATGACATTTTTGCATATCAGACTGTTGTTGGAGACCCCTAAAACCAAAATATGACCGTTTTTAATTTATAATAGGGGCTCTTTAAATGTGTAAGGGGGAGACTTAAATGTAGCCAAATTATTACATGCTAAATGTAGCTGGTTGTTTATTGGATGGAGCCGGATCTATGTATGCAACCCAGGCTCATTCTGAGAACGTAGTCCCACGAACGTTTCTGGAGGCTGCAAAATCCTTCGTGCAAAATACTTTTTGGAGGTGCGTCTTTTTGCACTTTTTGTTTTCGCGAATCCACGAGAGGCCGCTGCGTACTCTTTTTAAGATCTCAAATGTCTCTCGCGAGCGCTGTTCGTGTCCGCTGTTCTCGTGTAAACCCACCAGAGGCTGCTGTCGGCTGACTGTTTGACTGACTGGCTGACCAATTGACTGACCCACCCTCCTCCTTCCCTAAACCAAACCAAACCAAAATTTTATCGACTGACCCACCCACACACTTCCCTAAACCCAACCAACAACTTTCTAAAAAGCAATCCAGAAAAAAATAAAAGCCCTCGTCTCATTTTTACCACCTTTTCAGATCTTACCGCATTCTCACCCTGTCACCTGCTAGTTTATTTTATTGGTCACACTTTATTTTGATGGTCCGTTTGTTGAATTTAAATTACATTGCAAGTAATTCTCATTAGATTACAAGTAGACTGTTAGGTTGGGGTTAGGGTTAGTGTAAGTTGACATGTACTTGC
>CAIGQQ010002602.1:1947884-1959667 GCA_903798035.1 Danio albolineatus
ATATTCATTTATGATAACGAAGGGCAGTGGGATGCTGAATAACTACTACATTTCAGCTGCTGTCTGGGCTTTTTTTTTTTTTTTTTTAATTGTACACATTTTTTTACACCTCCCTTCATGTGTTCTATACTTCCCCTCCGTGACACTTCATTTTATTACACATAACTTCAGTTGTTAACTAATTAGATTTGCTTTCTTTGCATATATGGATTTCTTTGGTTGTTATCAACATCTGGAGAAAATTTTAAGTCAACAGCGAATTCAGAAATATGTTCTCTGAGAGAAATGGGGATGCGTTTAATACTCATTTCTCCTACTGTTAAAATGTATTTCAAACCAAGATTCATATTGATTCATTAGTTTTGAAATAATATCTACATGTCATATTTATTTATAACCTTTTCGGGACATGCAATTTTCTAAATCAGTACAACATGACTTACAAATAATTCTTAAATCTACATATTACAGGCAAAATTGTCACACAAAGTACATAAAATTTGACAATCACCTTGTGGAGACATCCAATTATTTTCTGATATCGACAAAATAGCATGCAAACCAACACTGAAGTCATTTGCTGTGTGTATTTCATATTTACAAGAATTTTCATTTAAAGTTTCAGAGCAGTCCATATGCTTCATGATTTCAGAAACAAAATGTTCCCAGAGGTTATCAACACCACCGCCTTTTAAAAATGCAGGAGCTTTTTATAAAGCGTTATCTAAAAACATGCCCAGGCATTATGAAAACAATAGTAGTCTGCTGCGTGTCCTAATTTAGATATTATGTGTGTGGGAACAGAAGTGAGGCTGGAATGCCTTCAGTATGTTGGAGGTTGTATATTTAGTGGCTGTTCTGGTACTGTATCAGCGAAGGTCACATCCAGACACATAAAGGGCCCTTCCACAGTCTGACCCCTCGATTATAGGCTCTTGATAAGTGGATTGGTTCAGGCTTGTTTCGCTGCTTGTTTATCTCCGTTCACTTCTCCTGCTTCCTTCTGCTCTCCATCAGCTGACGTAGGGTCTGAGAGTCAAGTTTAATTAAATGATCTCATTATAGTAGGTGTAAAATATTTAAAAGGTTTAATGGAGAACTGCTAACGAATCCTTTATCGAAGCCACAAGATCTAATGTTAAATCTTAATATTAGATTTTAACAAGGTTATTTGTTGCTAGCGATGTGCAAAGTGACTAGATTCACTAATTTTTAATCAAGTTTTATAACAGACTAGTCGACTTGTCTGGCAACCCCCCAGACAGGTCAAAAAACCATACAAAATCTATAAACCAGCCCTGCTGCTGAAATAATAAAAAAAAGTTCTATACATGTGCTTGGCTTCAGATATGATCACCTGTTAAATTAGGGTTTTTAATGATAGATGGTATAAGCATTTACAATAAAAAAATATTTATTAATGAATACATTTATTAATAAGTTTTTGAGTTGGTATTTCTTTTAATCGCAGTAACTTTTTTTCATTGCAAAACACACAAAAATTAAACAAACACAGGGAAACATGCTAAGTTTGTGTTCGATCTTAGAAAATATTGTGCTTGTTCTTGAGATCTTGTTGTAACTTGTGAAAAATTTTCATTTTCTGGGCCACCCAATAATAAATCTAATAACAAAAAGTGATATTATTATTGTATTTATTAATAATTATTTATTGTATATTTTTACCAATAGTTTTTTTTTTATTGCAGTGATTTTCTTTCAATGCAAAACACACTATAGCTGCAAAAACACAATGAAATGCTAGTATATTAATATGTGTCTTTTTGTATTCATTTTTAGAGAACACAATACTACTATTATAACTATTTTAAATCTGGCCAATTGTCGTTCTCTGGGCTAATAATATATATAAAAAAAAAAATATTCCAGCGTTATGGATGTGACAATTGCAGTAAAAACATAAGCGCACAGAAAAAGTATGTGTTATTATTATGTTGAAACATTCGTTTACATTTTCCAAAACAACTAAACACAGAATTATGGGATCAGAAAAAATATCAGTCTGAAAAAAAAATTTATACTTTAAATGAGAAAAATAAACGTGTTATGGATGTGACGAAAAAAAGCTTGCGAGTTTACAGTATACAACATACTTTGTTGAAATTATGTGGATTAAACTTCACAATCCAAAAGAAATACTGATAATCACAAGGATATGTGTAAGCTCTCTATAGAACAAAAATAACTGATTTTATTTTACATTTTTGCATTTATGAGGAAAAAACTTTGTTATGGATGTGACACTTTTCTGTTATGAATGTGATGGATGTGAAATTTCCACTTGTGTGACTTTGGTAAATCAAATATAATTGTTTGAAAACATTGACCAAGACATTTTTGAGTATTTGTACAGCACTGTAAAATACAAGAATACATAAATAAATAATAAAAGGGTTTCGCTATTTTGGTGACAACTTGATTTTTTTCATGGCAAGACTGACATTTGCATGGAATTGCTCATATATGAAATAAAAACACGGATAAATAAAACTTGAATTAGTATAATTTTTATTTCTATATAATTATTATTATTATTTTTTTTAAACTACCTTTTCTTTTTTATTGGCAAGGTGTAAGTAGCTTATATCAAACCCTCCTTGTCTTTCAAGGTTGTGGATTTAGCAAAAAAAAGGGAACTAATTCCAATTATAGTGACCTCATTTGTTGACATGACATCAGTGAATTGCAGATCTTGCTCACACCCTTTCTACATCACCATGATCAGTTCCCTAATTTCAGTTTTCACACACATCATTTGTCTTATTTGTATTTTGTTTTCGAGAGGAAAGTGTGCATATTTTATATTATCATCTAAACGTTTATTTTAAAACTTCTTGGTAACAAACATTGATCAGTAATATCAAAAATAACTACAACTTATTTACTCCTAATTTATGCACAGAAGAAACTTCACTGAGTATTGAATCACATTCAGTATATGTTACTTGTGGACAACTGCGACATGCAAGTTGCTAGCTGCAGTTCGCTTAATGTCCACCGGTGTTACTAAAATCAAGACTTTTTGAAAAATCTATGTACAATGTTAATTTTATAAATGATCCTGTAGTTAGTTTTAAAAGTCTGTTTAGGTGTAGATGCAATACATTGCTGGTTGCAGTTCACTTTAATGCCACCGATGTCACTTAAAATCAAGACTTTTTAAAATTCGATGTGCAATATTAACTTTATAAATGATCGGCAGTTCATTTTAAAAGTGTGTTTAGGTGTAATGCAATAAATTGCTGGTTGCAGTACACTTAATCACCACTAGTGTCATTAAAGACGGGTCTTTCTTATTTCCACATACAATATAGGCACCATGTGTGTGTGTATGTAATATTTAGGCCCACACAAAATCTGCGCGGGCAGAATTACGCAGATTTTCCGCAGATTTTTAGCCCATCATTGACTGTTTATTTACTGGTGTAAATGTGTGTAAAGTTATATTTATTCAGTTTTCAAATAAATTTCAGTAATAATATTGACTAATATGAAAATATTGATATGATTTGTTTACAAAAAAGTTTGTAAAGTACTATTTTCTGTCTTTTAGTAGAGATTTTATATGAGAGACTAGCTTTGTTTACCAAATTAAGGGAATCTAATTGGATTTGCATTGTAAACATTAAATAAAAGTTAAAAAGGTATTACTTTTTATTTCATATATTAAGGTTTAAGTTAAGATACTCCCAAAATTATTCTGCATAAATCCGCAGATTTTTAACAAAATACAGAAATAGCAAAAAATGTCCGCAGATTCGGTCTGGCCCTAGTAATATGTATTTATATATTTATGGCCAGTCTTGATCATCTCAGTGATAGATCCTTAAATCAACATTATACGTGCTTATATTTGCAAGGTGATATATTTTTATTCAGTCCACAGTAAGCGTCTGTGGTGGAAAACGAAAAGGGGCTGTTAAACTAATCTTAAGGTAAAAAAGTGGGCTGCAGGTGCTGGTCATCGCTAAGTGAGGATTGAGAAAGACAGGTTGTCCACGCCGGTTTCAAAAAACACCCAAAGGAGCACTTTCCAATTGACGCAAACCTTTGTTGAAGCATATTCTTTTCAGCCGGGACCTCCTTGATATTGATCGAGAAGCCAAATGGCTACTTAACACCTCATTTAAGTCGTTTCACAGATGTTTTGCTTAGAGTAGGTAGGAGATCCATACAATATCAGAAGCAGCATTGCAATCGCTGTAGCTCTAAGACCGTATTAGTGTCCACTTATTTGTCATAGCTTTTCCTGTCTATAAAAGCTCATCATATCTGTGGAATGTGTCCAGAATGTCAAGCTCAGACCACAGTCGGACAGTCTCACTCTGCACTCAGTGGATTGCTGCCCTGTTTCATAAGCCATTCGGAAGTTCTGTCATCTCTAAATATAGGTCTTCTCAACAGTCTCCTTTTCCATGATTAGACCCGGCTTCTGTTTGGTTTTTCGGCTTTGCTTTGAAAAATGTAATATCTTTGAAAAGTTTGCAGTCTGTGTGATTTGTTTTTTAGGGTGGTCTTTCGCTTTGGTGGATATTCACCCATAAAGAAGTTTGTATTAATTTGAAGAAATTTACAGTATTATTATATTTATGTGAAACAGTTACCCTTTTTAAGATGAATGTTTTTGATGGTTAATATATTAAATTATAGTTCATCCTGTTAGGGCAAGGCTGATGGTTGTCACATGATCCTAAATCCTAATCCTAAAATGCTGATTTGATGCTCAGTAAACTTTATTACCATTTCTTTCAGGATCCTTTGAGTTGAGCATTCACAGTAAGGTAATATATGGGAAAATAAATTTTAAAATATAACTTAAATTGAAACTTAAAATAATTTTAATACAATGGAAATGTCCAAGAGCAGTGTTTGGGTCACCAAGACTAAAGGTATATTTACTCGACACCATTTTAAACTAAAAGCTGAGAACAATTTATACATTCTTGAGAATGTTGGACGTTTTTGATGACTATATTATGACCTCTTTGTAAATCATTAAAATCTGAATTTGTGAAAACAGCCATGTCATGCGCATGATGTGTCCATCCTACAGACCTAAACCAGTACTTGGGCAACCAAATCATCAATGACTATGATCATCAATGAGGAATGTATGTGTGTAGTGCCACCTAATGGCTTGGTATTTACAACACAGCACTTTTTTATTTTGTATTTTGTATGTATTTTTGCCTTTATTATGGAAGGACAGTGTATATATATATATATATTGTCAGGAAGCAAAGTTGGAGAGTGAAGGAGAGGATCGGGATTGGCCCACGAGTTGGGACTTGAATATGGGATGTCTAGGTTATTAGTGTGCACAAAATACATCAATGTTATCCATTTTGTATTATACCTATTTGCAGATCTGTGTGAAATGGGGTCATTTTGATAACCTTGTCATCTGTGCGCTAAAAATTCAAGAAAAGAACTATGCTTCATCATTGCCATGTAAATGTACCCCCCAAATAAACCTCTCACACCCCCTAACAATAGCACAGTAAACATTTGCTCATAGTGTCTTCGCAAAATCTACTTTTAAATTTTGCTGGCCCACGGCTGTCCTGTTTTAGGTGTCCCAGGGGAAGAAGACCATTGGGGAAGGCAATTCTTAGGGTAGTTTCCTGTTCTTGTGACATAGGAAGTCAATACCAAGTCAGGTCACACGAAGTTCACCAGGATCATGTTTGTGTGAGATCTCTCTTTTTTTTTTTTGCAGCTTTTTTGAGGCGTTGATTTGCCAGTCAATGAAGTGTTATGAACCTAGAACCCCATTACAGCCACTTTCACTTGCCCACAGTGGTGCATAGGCAATTACGCCACATGCCTGGGGAAATGCATACAGGGCTTTTACAACCCACGTCATGCGATTACCCACAAAACTCCTTTTGTTGTAATTCTTTTACATCTCTGACCGAACAAACACATAGTGTCAAACCCTGTGTTCCTCTCTTATACATTTTCAGATATGATCTTTCACGCAGTGTGTATTATTACTGTTTGGCAACGTAAAAGGTCAGAAAGATTAAAATGCACTATAAATGACATTTTTGTCTCTCAACACAAAGTTAAAAAAGTGCACGAAACTAAATCCAGTCTTGGTTCCTGCACAATTCTTTATTTGCAACAAAATTGCACAATGCTAGTTTATGTTCTTCAGTAGCTTCCGGTGAACAGTGTCTTAATTTGATGTACAACAAGTTCGTTTGTGATGTAAACCTTTTTGATAGATAAAAAGTGAAGTATTTTGCATATGTAATCCTTCCAGTTCCATTTGAATGCCTCTGGGTATGCTAACAAACTCCATTAAAACTACACCGCATATAGTGTCCATTCGTAGTGCATTACTTGACATGAGAGGAGTGAAGTTTACTCGCTCTACCTGGACTCCATTAAACCTAGCACTAAAATCTCACTTCTATATGGGACACGGCACTAATTTCCTATTATTTTTGAAGATGAAATCAAATAAATTTGCATGTGTAATCCTTCAAGTTCCTTTAAATGGCTCATGGTGAGGTATGTTAACAAAAACAATTTAAAAAATGAATAAAAATACACCACCTATAGCAGCCAAAAGTAGTGCATACCTTGAATAGGAGTGAAGTTTACTCGCTCTACCTGGACTCAATTACACCTACCACTAAAATCTCACTTCTATATGGGTCACGGCACCAATTTCCCATAATTCTTGAAGATGAAATCAAATCAGTTTTGCATGTGTAATCCTTCAAGTTCCATTTGAATGGCTCATGGTGAGGTATGCTGACAAACACAATAAAAAAATAATACACCACCTATAGCATCCATTGGTAGTGCATACTGTACCTTGAAGAGGAGTGAAGTTACACCATTACACCCACCACTAACATCTCACTTCTGTCCAGGTCACGGCACCAATTTGACATTATTTTAGGTTTTTGAACCAATAACTTGAGATCATGGGTCTTAAACTCAATTCCTGGAGGGCCGCAGCTCTGCACAGTTTTGCTCTAATCCTAATCAAACACAACTGATCTAGCTAATCAAGATGTACAAGACTACTTGATACTATTAAGCAAGTGGGATTTTGAGGTGGTTGGAGCTAAAATCTGCAGAGTTGTGGCCCTCCAGGAATTGAGTCTGAGACCACAGCTTTAGATGGTTTGAGAAAAGAGTTAATGCAAAAAGTACTATGAGGAAATTATTTTTTAACCTTGGATGTAAGCTGCAACATTGGATGTGAACCTTTTTGTTGAACTCGTAAATAGCATAACAGGGCACTTTAATTCTCCATGTCTTCTTATTCTCGTACTTGCTTTTCAGTAGCGCATGTACAAATGTTTGCAGAAACAAGTCTCATAAAGTCACTTTGAGCTGCTTGATGACTTCATTTCATGTCTCCGTTGTTTTTCCATAAATCATCCTCTGCAATGAGCTCTTTGTCCAAATGCCTGATCAAAGCCCTATTGTGTCTCATTGCTTCCCGAGATTCTGAACACACTCAGTATTCAGCTAGATTGTTTAGCTAAAAATCATTCATGTATTGTCTGAAAGAGTGAAGATTATGATAAATGAAGATTCTTGATGCATTTTGATTAGGTTGTATTTTGTCGGATTATGATGGGAGTGAAATTGATTCGGAGCTTTTTGTGAGAGGGCAGGTAATATTATATATATATATAATTTTTTTAATTTATTTATTAATTTTTTTTTTTTTGACGGTAGCTTTTATAAAAGTGCACTTGTTTGAAGCAGAATCCCAATGGAACAATCTGAGATTTCTTGCTTAAGGGTAGAATTGTGATAAGAGAAAAATAATCATCTCTGTTTTTTTTTTTTTTTTTTTTTTTATATTAAACTTGGCCTGGGCGATATGACAAAAAAAACATATCATGAAATAAGTTATCTGACACCCTGATAATGGTATATATCACAATATAGTACAATGTTTGTAATTTCATGGCAGATGTTTGAATACAAATGATGGAATATAAAATAAATAATAATCAAATATAAAACACTGTTCAATGACTAATGATTGCAGGTCCAACATAAAAATATAGCAAAATAAAATGCAAAAAGTAAGCATTATACTTTCAAAAACTGCAACTTTCTAACGATGCTGTTATTCATGTTTCTGTCTGCATCCTCTCAAAAAACACTGGCTAACTCGACTTATTCCCAGTCAATACTATGTGTTTTTACTATCTGCTTTTGAAGTGACTTTATGCTAATGTAACCCACTGGTTATACTGCACCCATACTGATCTGGGATCAAACCGGCTATTCTTTGCATGTGAGTTGGTTGCTCTAAATAGGAGCCAAAAGACCATGGTCTCTAGCGTTTGTCACATCACCTTTACAGGTCAAAGGAGTGAGTTTTACCTGCATAGCACGTCACTAGCCGTCCCACTGCATTCAACCTGTGCAGAGCTGGGATTGAACCGGCGATTTATTTTGCATGGAAGTCGGTTGCTCTAACAAGGAGGCTACACGTTACACTAAGTTATAGAGTTTAATTTAAAAAGTCTTAATTATATTATTTAATGAAATAATATATTATTATAAAGCATTTTCAGTTTCGGTTGTCGGCCAAATGCATCCATAATTTTCAGTTTTAATTTCAGTTCATCCCTACTTATCACTCATTTCCCCTCAATTATTATCATATTGAAATCTTTGGTTTGTGGAATCAATTAAAAATGGCTGACGCTGAAGTATTAGTTACATCAACCAATTTGAACTTGAGATTTTGGCTTGAGCACTTAAACCAAACCAATATTGGCTGCCCGATCGGATATGTTGCTCTGTTAACATGTCAGATATGCTTTATGCGGAGTTATCCTCAAAACATGTATCCTGAAGCCGATCAAACCAGAAATGATCAAAGAGCCACATTCTGGCTGACCGTTTCCGCCTGTGGCTCGTGTTTACAGTAAATGCAAGTGCTCTCAGTGGAGCATTTGGTCAGCGTGAGGCATTACATCTTTCCATTACCGCATGTTGGCTCAATATGCCACATTTGCGGAGTGATTTTTCACGACTCATTCAGTAATTGGTTGAAACGGTGTCTGGTTGGAAGTGTTTCTGCGTGCGCCTGCTACATCCATTACTGTTATTACAAAGCCGTAAAATTGACATAAAATATCTAAAGTCTTCTGCTTCTCTGTGAATTTGCTAGTTTTTGAGCATTGAATAATATACACATGCACACTGAATTACCAGTGTTTGATTATCTGAACGCTCCGGACTTGACTTTTCCCATTGTTGCTTTCAAGTTTATCATTCATAAGGAAGATTGAGGGATTGGGGATGGCGTGCATCTGTGTGTTTGTATGATTTTGTTTGAGTTTCGTCGTCAGATTGAGGTTGATGTCTGTTCTGGGATCAGTAAACATTACATGCTTGCATATTGAAGTTCCAGCTGGTGTGAGTCTCACGCTGCTGTCTGGATGCTGTCAGAACCTACTGTGGTTGGGAATGACATGCTGTCACGAACAGCAGTGAAACTGTACAGCTTTGAATCCGCATTTGTGATGCTGTAACGGCGTGTCCTCATTAAAGCAGTCAGAAATGTGGCCCGACTTGTTCTGTCGAGGCTCATAGGTAGGTGCAATCAGCTTGCATCATTTATTAGATCTCACCTTTTTCTGTCTTTTTTATTCTTTTTAATGGTGACGGGAGAAAATGGATAAATAAGCAATCTTCACCTGATTTATTTTTTGTTTGCTTTCTTTTTGGTGTTGTTTTGTTTTGGTGTTTTTTTTGGTTTGTTTTTTGCATTGTTTGGGTTTGTTTTTGTTTTGTTTTTTGTTTGGGTTTGTTGTTTTGTTTAATTTCAATTTGGTTTTGATAGAGTTTGTGTTTTGTTTTGTTTGAGTTTGTTTTCATGTTGTTTTGTTGTGTGTTTTGTTTGGTCTGTTTTTTGGGTTTGTTTTTGTGTTTGTTTTGGGGGTGGTTGCTTTTGTTTTGGTTGAGTTTGTTTTGGTTTGTTTTGTCTTTCATTTGAGTTAGTTTGTTTTGTTTAGGATTGTTTTTTTTGGGCGGGGGTTGTTTTGGTTTGTTTTGTCTTGTTTGGGTTTGTTTTGGATTTGTTTGTTTTGTTTGGGTTTGTTTTTGTTTTGCCTGTTTGTTTGGGTTTGTTTGTTTGATTATTTTATTTTTGGGGGGGGTTTGTTTTTTGTTTGGCTTTGTTCTTTTTGGTTTTGTCTGGTCTGTTTGTTTTGTTTGGATTTGTTTTGTTTGGGTTTGTTTATTTTTGTTTTGTTTGGTTTTGTTTTCATGTTGTTGTTGTTCGTTTTGTTTGTTCTGTGTTTTGGGCTTGTTTTTGTGGGTTTTTTGGGGAGGGTTGCTTTTGTTTTGTTTGAGTGTTTTGGTTTGTTTTGTATTTCATTTGAGTTAGTTTGTTTTGTTTGGGATTGTTTTTTAGGGGGGGGAGCAGTTGTTTTGGTTTGCTTTGTCTTGTTTGGGGTTGTTATATTTGTTTTTTGTTTTGTTAGGGTTTGTTCATTTTGTTTGGGTTTGTTTTTTGTTTGGGTTTGTTTGTTTTGTTTTTGGTTTTGTCTGGGTTTGTTTGTTTTGTTTTGTTTAGATTTGTTTTGTTTGGGTTTGTTAATTTTTTGTTCTTTTGTTTTGTTTGTTTGTTTTTTTTTGGGGGGGGGGGGGTTAGTTTTTTTGTTGTTTTGGTTTTTTATTTTGTTTGTTTTGGTGATATAAATGTAGTTTGGTTTGTGTATGTTTTTATTAATTTAGCTATCGATTCAGTTTTTTGATTGCATTTGATTTGTCCTTTTACTGTTTTACTGTATTTTCCATTGATACCCTACCAGTTTTTTATTGTTATCTGTTTTTTTGTTGTTGTTGTTGTTGTTTACATTCTGTTTGAAATTTGTTTTCTTTGTTGTCTTTTTTTAATTTGTTGTTTTCAAGTCACTTTTTACTTTATGTATGCTCTTGTTTTTATTTAGATATTTAACAGAACACTTCTTATAAATATCCTGTTCACATTTTTAGTTGGAAGCTGTGCTTGTACCTGCAACTCCTACATGAATCCCGCAACTCCTCTTGTATAGTAGATCAAATACAACTCACAACATGGGGAATCACCCTCAAACTACCACTTCAGCATTTCATTTTTTTTCCCTCCAGTGTATATTTCTTGTTCTCTCCCTCCTCCTCACACTCTCGGTGAGTTAAAAGCCTGCAGCGGTTGATGGCTCTATTGAAAAAGCCCACACGTCTCTCGCTCTCCACACTAGACCAGTGTCCCTTCACCAGTGACAAAACAAAGAGCCCTATGACCAATACACACACACACACACACAGTGTAGGAGTTGAACGTGTGTCACATGCTCTGGGTGGGTGTAATCAGTGATGAATGAAGCTGATGGAGGCCATGCAGATGAGCTGTGCAGGAAGGTTTCTGAGCTTCTGTTTCCGCCACAGGAACCTTCTTCTTGTTCAAGAGACTTTGATCTTTTTCTGCTATTCTGATGCAGCTGCTGTTGAAGGTCGTCTTTGATATTACACCATCTATGCTTACTTGTATCCTATCTGTCTGTCTGTCTATCTATCTGTTGATCTGTTCATAATATATATTATACAGTATATCCAGATTCCAGTGTTTGATGTAGCCTATTCAAATTATTTCACCAAAGATTATATATACATTTTATCATTATTACTTGTTAATATTTTTGTTTGTTTTCTTGAATTAAATTTTTGTTTTTTCATTTATTGTTTTTATACTTTCTTTATGCTTGTTTTTTTTTTTTTTTTTT
>CAIGQQ010002602.1:1960067-1972660 GCA_903798035.1 Danio albolineatus
ATTTTTTTTTTACTTGTGATTAATTTCAATAAGCCTTCAGGTGTTAAATAAGTGTTTGTTGACCACTTTGTCCTCACAATAACCTCAAAGTTCACCTTTACCATCCCGTTCACAGTGGCTCTGTGTTGAATGGTAGTGGGCCGTAATGTTTATATGTGGGTCACATTCCTCACTAGGTCTGTTCTGAACGGCCCCCACACGCCCCCAAAAAACCCTTCCTACCCCAAAACACATCCTTGAGGATTTCCAACCACATGTTCCTCTCTGGTGGTAGAAGCTCTTACCGCTGCTAATAATTCTGTTCATAAGACCAAGACAGGCACATTTCTTCATCAAGAAAGTCAATTCTGTGGTTGAAGGAAAAATGCTTTAGCCGTCCAAGTCAAAACCATTGACATACTTGTCTTGTGTTTCGGTAGCAGAGGAAACCATCTTTCACCTGGTGCATTGGTTTGTCCTGCTGGATGATCCGGAGCAGATGAAAGAAATTCAGCATATGTGCAGTTTTGAAAATCCACTTTTGGAGTTAGATTTTTGTAAACTGACAAATGCATTTTCCATTATATATCTAATTACTGTCATAGTTAATCTACTTAACCTATGGTCAAAATGTAGGGAACCTTTTGACTTGTAGCAGATCATTAATTAATATTTTAGCTGAAATGGTGGCTAATGTCAGTTGTAGGGCTGCATGATATTGGAAAAAACGGACATTACGATATATTATTTTCCTGCAATACACACTGATATTTAGGGTAATTTTGGGTCATTTTAATCTGCTTAAAATGTAGTAAACCAATCACTAGCCTTAATAAATACAATAGAGCAAACTAAGAAAATAAATAAATCTTGGAGTCTAAAAGCGTTTATCAGGCCCGTAGCTAGGGGGGGTTCGAGTGGTTCGAAAGACCCACCCCCTTACTGACAAAGGTCCAGTATTTGTCACATACATGAGCTCATTTGTCCTATTTTGGCTGTTATGCCATCGTAAATGATCAAAATAACTTCTCAAAGGCTTTAAGACCAAGCGGAATCTGATAAAGTCAACTTTCATTGTATTGTTGTTAAATAGAGAAAACATTTTAAAGTAGCTTTTATTCTAAATCTTGGACCTTATTCTTGAAAGGAAAAAATGACCAATAAAAGGTTGTGAAGCACCAAATCTCCCTCTTGTAGCATTGTTTTGTTTGTTGTTGCTTTAGTTTTGGTTTTCATTGACTTCTTATTTTTTTGTTTAGTTTTTTACAACTTTTGTAGAGGTTAAAAAAAGTTCAATTTAATTTGGACATGTTCCAGGCACGATTCAATCCTGGTACTCTGATATAAATGCCATGGCTCAGATTGTTTTTATATCACTTCAATCCTATGCTTTTGTATGCTTATCAACCCCAGTGTGGGTAGGCGGATCTGCAACCAGTGCTTTTTAGCTGCAGGACCGGATGGTTGTTGCCTACATCGGACCATCTTCACAACCTCTGTTCCCCTCCCCTGTTGCAATGCTATGTCTGTGTTTGTGTTTGTTCCTGGAGGTTTTTATTCCCCTGATCTCATACAGCCCTCTACGTTAAGGACAGTCTGGGAGGGGCTTTTTTCCCCCTCCTTTTTCCTTCAATGTAACTTATTTTATCTTTCTATGCTACCTCTCAACTGACCGGTCTTCCCCTGAAATGTGTGATGTTTGTGAATGGTCGTAGGGGTCCAATTTCACTGCATGTAACAGTGCATGTCATCATTCATACTGTAAGATCGGCCAATAGCAAACCACAACCCTCAAAAAAAAAAAAGTCCCAGCACACATTTTTCTGTCTTGTTCAAGCAGCCACAAGACAGGGATATGCATCACAATAGGAAATTCAGTTGTCTTTGTAACTTGTTTTATCTCAACTGCGAAGTTTTGGGCATGAAATGACTAAACTGGAACGATCTTCTCATTGCAGATCCACAGAGAGACGGAAACATTTTATTCAGTTGATGCGGGTCAAGACTCTGGGATCCAGGAGAAGAAATCCTCTTCAGTGAGCTCAGGTAACCAGACATGACCCTTAAATCAATGCTTCACCACTCTGACTTTACACAAAATTCTATATGGCTACCAAAACATTGACAAAAAAACACTAGTAAGCGCATTAATTTACTCTGAAATACCACAGAATTTCATAGGACGCGCAGCATTTGACGTCAACATTGCATCACATAGGTTGCAATCCAGAGATCGCGAAAACCTCTTTGACGTATCTTCTAGCATGCTACAAACAAAAGGATGCCCTCTTTGCTCAGACTTTCTGTCTGTGTGAGGCCAATCTAAATAGTGCCCACATTGTGTCGTGTGGGAAACTGCATACACATCCTCCCGAAGACTAAATGAATGTCTTCCTGTCAATACAACAGACTCCGCTAGTCAAATAAGATCATCTATTTAAGTCGATGACATCAACATCCTGTCTGCGGCCATTGCGAGACGAGATGCAACACAATGGACTGAGTCACTTTCAGAATCACTGTACATTGATTCATTCTCTTTGCCGTTTGTTATTCTTGTGTTGTTCATTGACTTCATCTGAATTCATTATTATGATTTGATTTTTCAGAAATCGCCTCTTTGACCCCATCACCCGAGAGCATACGTCACAAAGACTCACCAAGCACTATGCGAGGATCTGCCAGCGATGGAGACTCTCTGTTTAGTCAGGATTTGGGCGAGGACAGCGTTTTTAATAATAAGGTGGGTGCAGATTTGGTGCTTCCCCCCCCCATATTCCATCTGATTCCATTTGTTTATTTCGAAGTAGAGCTGCTGTTTGTTTTGTTTCCATGTCTCTTTACTGAGCCAGATGAAGGAGTTATGTAATACGTCTCATTTAGTGCTCTACACACTGCATCTTGCGCTCCTGACATCATGTCATGTGACGTGAGCAGATCTGCAGGCCAAGGCCGTAATTATGAGCTCATCCTCAGGCGTTCTTCCTCTTATTTTCCCACCTCCTCTAAGAGTTTCCCTGCGGATTCGATCTACACCCCTGAAACTTCTTGCTTTCATTTCAAGATGTTTACCACAGGCTTTGACACTGAAGTGTTGCTCTTAGCAAGTCAGGGAGAATGACTACATTTGTTTTAGAGAACTGTAATGTTTTTGGGATTGTTTGTTGATTCATTCACGATTTTGTTAGTTTTTTATATAAGGAAAATATATGTACCTTGAGTGGTACCTCCAACCCTACATTTTTTAAACAGATTTTACTAATAAAATTAATCTAAATTTGATAACAGTTTACTTGAAGGGGTGTTCATAAGACTGTCATGGCACCTTTGTAATCACGACATGACAAATCGTGAATATGAACAAAATTTTATGCGTGCTGATGACATCTGTTGTTAAATATAATTCTCTCAGTTGTGTAATTTTAAAGCAAATATGTCTCTGATTGAAATGTCTTTGGAAACTTGAGATAATCAGACATCTAGGCATGGGACAATAACCGTTTTCAAGGTATACCGCTGTTTGGAAAAGTCAAGGTTTTAAAACCGCCACAATTTTCTGCTATACCGTTCCTAAGGTATGTTTAAGATTTTTTATTTATTTATGACAACAATATCTCCAGCAGAAAAGATATCCAAATATGCTGTTGTAAATTGTAAAGACATCTGTGTTTTTGAAGACAGCAGGAGTCAATGATTCTCTTGACGTATTTAGCCTGACAGGTTTACTGTCCCAAAATGTTTTAACTGTTTCTCAAAATAAAATCTATTTTGTAAGGGGAAAAAAGTTTTTGTTTTTTACCCTGACATTTAAAAAGAATATATTTTAGAGCATCACAATACTGTGAAATCGTGATATTTTTATCCAAGGTTATCGTCCTGTCAGAATCTTTAACAGGCCCATGCCTACAGACGTCACAACGTCTTTGTCATTACAACTTGACTTTATCAAGTTAACATAACTCGTCATAAATCTGTCATAAACATGATTGTTATGAGGCCAATATAATAATAATAATATTAATAATAATAATAATAAGAAGAAGAAGAAGAAGAAGAAGAAGAAGGAGAAGAAGAGGAAGAAGAAGAAGAAGAAGAAGAAGAGGAATATTAATAATACATTATATATAAGGTGTGTTTCTGACAAATAAAGGACACTGTACAATAAAACAAGAGCAATAAAACAACAAGACAAATAATCTGAAAAAAATATATATACAACAATAGTACAGATACAATTAAGTATTAAACGCCATGAGTTTTGACTATTGGGTTGAATGATATAATTGACTCAATGTACAATTAACGTTGTCTGATACTTTTTTCAGTGGAACAAACAAAATTTTCTATTAAAAGTGTCAGTTAACTCTGTTAAATAATTTGATTACAGCATCATTAATATTTAAAAACATTTAATGACATTTATTTTGTACTACTGTAGTTGAGATCAAGATATATATTAAAGATGTTGTCATAATATTCATTACACAATTAGAATGTCTTAAGGGGAATCATGTTTATGACAGATTTATGACAAGTTATGCTGTCTTGATAGTGTCAAGTTGTCGTCAATGACATCTCAGACGTTGTCACCTTTGCATTTAAAATGACAACTGAGCAAATGATTTAACTTAATATTCAGTCATATTCATGATGTGTCATGTTATGACATGTTTCATGAACACCCCTTCAAGTAAAGTGTTAACCAAAATTGTCTGTATTATTCTAGCTTTTCTAGGCTTTGTTCATGTCATAGTTGAAGTTCAAATTGCAACTTTCAGTGGCCAAACGTTTTTTGTGTTGTCACATAATTTTTTTTTTTTACATAAGAACAAGCAATATGTAATCAATGTTTTGCATTTATTTTGTCAGAAAGCAATAAACTTATTGTGTGACCAAGTTTCTTTTTGGAGTACACTAACAGAACTGGTCTACTTCTTTTTACTGAAAGTGTACTGCATGTAGAATGCTTCCGTTTTTTTTCCTGAAAGCAGGTAGAATCACTTCACCGAAGGTTGACTTGTGTTCTGGAAGTGTTTTTTTTTCTTCCTCTTCCCATAGCTCATAAAGTCAACCATTATGGTCAGTGTAACGTAGCCGCTAGCTCACCACACCCCTTGCCTGGCTGCGGTCTCAGCATGTGAGGAAACTAATGAGCCGCTGTGAATGGAAATGAGTGTCAGAGTTGTGTGTGTTTCTATGTTATGTAAGCTTTACAAGGATGGAAAGAACTTGGAGACTCCTCTGGGTTTGCAGAAAGAAAGAACAAATGAGTTTGCTCGTATGCACAGTATACTGCAGATGCAAAGGTGTGGAACGTCATCAGCGGTTATTTGCTAAATTCACATGTGCTTACCAGTAACTATCAATCTGCCACTGAAACCTTGTTACCCACTGATGGCAAGCAGGGTCTGGCCTGGTCTGTACCAAGATAGAAGAACACCTAAGAAAGCCACTGAAAGATAAGCTAGTGATTCCAGCTGTAAGTGTTCACCCTTTTGGATGTGTGGGTTATAGTGTCCTAGTCTAAGGATGCAAGGTTATTTAAGCAAATGAAAACTAAAACTAAGAAAAAAATAGTTTTAGTTATCTGAAATAAAATAAAAAAATTGCAGTTAATGAAAATCTAAAGCTAACAAGACTAATAAGCACTAATTTTGTGGCTGAAATTCTGACCTGTGACTGATTATAGAAACACCTCCAGATGCGCTTTATGGCCAAATGTATCAGTCAAGCACATGATTATATACAAAATTTCTGTTAACTTCAATATAAACATAAAACATGTGTTCTGACTTTTCATAATTTGCCAAAAAATGTAAATTATAAAGTTCAGTTCACTCTAAAATGCTGTGAAATCACATCTAAGCTGATGCAATTGGGCTTGTTTACCTCTGAGAGAGTGGATGCACACATCCGTGAATGAAGTCTACTTCAGTTTGCTTGCTCAGAACCATTTACCCGGCCTTGAGAAATAACAATAATAATACTAATAATAGCTCATGTTCACACTAATACGCTTTTGTTTAAAAACGCATATTTTTCTCTCCATTTTGGCCTTCCGTCCACAATGAAACTATGTTCATAGGAAACGAAAGCATATGTTTTTGGCAACTTTCTGAAGTGGATAGTGGGGACTGTGAAATTGGAGGCTTTCGAAAACTATGAAACATGTTAGCCATAGGCATGGGACGATAACCGTTTTCAAGGTATACCGCGGTTTGGAAAAGTCAAGGTATTAAAACCACCAAATTTTTCTGTAATGCCATTCCTAAGGTATTATTTTATTCTTTTTAAAAATAATTTTATTTTAATTTTTTCGGGACAAAAGTATGTTCAGCTGAAAAAAATATACAAAGATGCCGTTTTAAATTGTAAAGAAGTCAACGATATATTGTAATTATTTAGCCCGACATGTTTACTGCTCCAAAATATTATAAATCTTTCAAAAAAATAGAATATGTTGAGTTCAAAGGGGAAAAATAGTTTTAGTTTTTTATGCAGACATTTAAAAATAATATATTTTAGAGCATTAATCACAATACCGTGATACCGTGAAACCGTCATATTTTTATCCAAGGTTATCATACCGGCAGAGACTTATACCGGCCCATGCCTAGTTAGCCATGCGACGCAGTCATGTGACCAATTCAGCTAACCGTGTGGACAACATTGTAAAGCAGATTTGATAGTTTTAATATCAGTTTGTACATGCTCCATACTGGCTTTCTTCAAAGGACACTGAATGTTAATGTTGTTCAGTAGGGGAAGCAGACCACAGTTGCGACATTTTGCTGCAACGTTTCAAAGAGATGGAAAGTAAATAAACGCCAGGTGGATATGAGGCAGGTGAAAGCCTCATATCTGTGCCCATGCGCAGTACATGAACGGAATTGTTTTCAGTCATTTTAGTATGGATGACGGAAAGAATTGAAAATGAAAGTGTGGACATGGAGCACCTTTAGGCAAAAACGCCATTTTCAAATTTATATGGAATAGTCTAAATGTGCCCTTAAACTTACCCTAAAACTTTTTTTAAAAAGCATACAATACTGAGACAATATCCTATGGTGAGTTCAGTATCGAGATATGTATCAAATCGTGATCTGCCCTAGCTTCTAACCATCCCCATGTCTGCTAATGCTCTTTATCAATCTCACTACTCTGTCCATAAGCTGGTGTGGGTGTTATTCTAGTGCACTGTGGCTACATCACACTGCCTCAGGTTAAGGAATCTATAAAGTTTTTAAAGTGGCAAAACATGTCCAAAACATGTCCTTATTGTTTACCAAACATAATATGTCCATTTTTTTTTTCTCCATCAAAGGCTGAGGACAGCATCACAATCACCAGCGGCGTGTCCATGTCCTATTCGTCCTCCACAGATGATTCCTCCAGCTTGGGAACCCCTTGCGCTACTCCTCAGACTAGCACAGAGGCTCCCGCTTCGGACCCCTTTGAGGAAAAGCCCACATCTCCTGCAGCTTCTGGAGAAACAGAGGAGGAAGAGAAGAAGGACCTTCTCACTGAGGTTCCAGAGCGATCAGCCATTTTACAGACCTCCATACGATCCCTGTCCCCTTTTCGAAGACACAGTTGGGGCCCAGGCAAAAATTCGGCTGGAGAGACAGAGATGAGTCAGCGCAGGTATGACACATACCCAATAAAATAAATAATACAAATGAATACTAGTTTAAGGCTTATTTAATGGACAGTTCACCCCAAAATGAAAGTTCTGTCATCATTTTCTCACCCTTCACTTGTTTCAAACCTGTTTGACTTTTCTCCTACTGTTGAACAAAAAGGAAGAAATTATGAAGAAAGCTGGACATTTGTAAACACTGACTTCCGTAGTATTTGTTTTTCATACTATAGGTGTCAGTGGTTTCAGCTTTCTTCAAAATATCTCTTTTTGCGTACATATAGGTTTGGAACACCTTGAAGGTGTGTAAAGTTTCAGTTTTTGGTGAACTGTCCCTTTAAACACAAACTCTCAATTGGGTTTTATTCATATGCTAATTTTTCTGACCTCAATATTGTCATGAGCGTAGCATGCAGTTGAGTTTTCTAACAGCACGTCTTCTCTATGCTTAAATTGCAAATGTGCCTTGCATTTTTTGGAGCTATTTGTTTGTCCACATGCTGGCAATACTGGACCAATACTGGTTTTACAATCTGAAAAATTACAAATGAGACTGCGGCCCCTTTTTTTAACACTAGTGTGTTTTTGTATAAGCAATGGGAGCTAAATTAGCATGCTAATCGAGTAGAGGTGTGCTACAGTAAACTGCTATGATAATTGTTAATGTTTAGTGTCATACATTGAGATGGCAGGCTAGGTTTAAAACCATATTGCAGTATTGTGTAGATAAAGGATATACATTAGCATGCTAATTGAGTAGAGGTATGCTAAACCGCCATGATAATTGTTAATGCTTAGCAATAGATTGAAATGGCAGGCTAGGTTTAAAACCATATTTCAGTATTGCCTAGATAAGGGAGCTAATTTGTCATGCTAATTGAGTAGAGGTGTGCTAAACTGCCACAATTGTTAATGCTTTGCAGTACTTTGAAATGGCACGCTATGGTTAAAACAATATTGCAGTATAATATAAGGAAGCTACACTAGCATGCTAATTGAGTAGAGGAATGCTAAACTGCCATTATAATTGTTAATGCGTAGCAGTACGTTAAAATGGTGTGCTAGATTTAAAACCATGCAGTATTGTCTAGAAAAGGTAGATAAAATAAAGGAGTAGACGTATGCTAAACTGCCAAGATAATTGTTAATGCTTAGCGATACATTGAAATCACAGGCTAGGTTTAAAACCATATTGCAGTGTTTTTTACATACGGAAGCTAAATTAGCATGGTAATTGAGTAGAAGGATGCTAAACTAGCATTGTTAATGCTTATCGATACATTGAAGAGGCAGGCTAGGTTAAAAAACATATTGCAGCATTTTCTAGATAAGAAAGCTAAATTAGCATGCTAATTGAGTAGAGGTATGCTAAACTGCTACGATTATTGTTAATCTTAAGTGATAGATTGAAATGCTGGGCTAAGGTTAAAAACTCTATATACTATATAGTTATAAACTATAACAGTATTTTTTTTTTGAGAAGTGAGATAAGCATGCTAAATGAGTAGATGTATGCTAAACTACCACAACATTTGTTAATGCTTTGCAGTACGCTGAAATGGTAGGCTAGGTTTAAAACCATAATAGAAAATGAAGATAAATTAGCATGCTAATATCTTGCAGTATGCTATGCTACCAGGCTAATTGTTTAACATTACATGGAAATATTAAGCTAATCATGTCTGTGGTTGTTGTATTTAGATTTAACTCACAACAGGCAGCTAATATTTATGTTTACTCCAAATGATCTGTTATGATCACAGAATTACAGAAGTGGCGTCCCATCTTCTCATTCAGTTTGCTTGTCTTTCTAATATTGCACGTTTGAATTTTCACTTGTAGCTTCTTTGATTTGCTTATCATCCCACCATCTTTACATGTGTTCAGTTGTGTGCAGCTTCTCTGCATGTGAATATGTTTGTGTGTTTGTGAAGGGAAGTCCCCATAGTGTGTGCGAGGCCTGTTCCTCTGAGAGCTTAGTAAGCAAGCAGCTGTTCTGTGAGAAAGAGCTGTATTTGGGTCACACAGGACACTTTTCTTCCCTCTGATAAACACTTGATGACCTTTAATAGTCCCAGACAGAAGAGAGGAAGCATCATGATTTACATCATGATGGTGTTTCTTTTCATGTAAACCATACGCTTTCATAGAGGAACTTCAGCATGGATTGTTTAAATAAATAATGAAAGAAAAAAATATTCTTTATTTATTTGTTTGTTTGTTTATTTGTTTTTGTTTGTTTGCTTGTTTTTCTGTCTGTTTATTTATTCATTAATCTATCTGTTTGTTTATTTTATTTGTTTGTTTGTTTGTTTGTGTATTTTATTCATTTATCTATTTATTTATTTATTTGTTTGTTAGTTTGTTTATTTATTTTGTTCATTTATCTATTTATTTGTTTGATTAAAAATGTATTTTAGCAAAAACTGATTCATTTTATTATACTAATAACATTTTATTTTTGCCTGATATTTTAACATTCAATTATTATTTTAATAATAATAATAATTGTTAGTTATTTAAACTAATTACTAAATTTAAACTTAAACTAGTATTATAATGATAATAATAATTTTACCAGTATTATTTTTTTTTATTAGCCAGAAAAGTTTCCCCCCCCCCCCCCCCACTTCTTTTATTCATCATCATAGTCTGCATTCCTAAAGCTTGTCAGTGATCTCATAACTCTTTATATTAATTGTTGGTTCATTATTTATGTTCATCCATTATTCTCCTCATCATTTTCATCCATCACTTTTTCCAGCGCTGCACAAGGTGAAGTGGAGCGCAGATCTGTTGGTCATAGGAGAAGGTACCATCATCCATTTTTTCCCCCCACTCTTTCCACTAACCGTATTTGATCGGCCCCATGGAAAAACTTGAAAAGTTGTCACATAAATTTAATAAATCCCTCCCAAATTGATTTTTTTTTACAGTTTTTAATTGTTTTAGTTTAACTGAGATAATCATTTTTAAAATAAATCATATAAAACTAATGTAACGTTTTATTTTTATTAATGTCAATTGCAATAATAATATTTTTGTTCACATTTATTTTTCATTACAAATATTTTAAGTAATTTTGTAGGGTTTTTATTAAGTAATTTTTATTATTTCATATGAATTGTTAATACTTTTTACACATTTTATTATATGTTATTTTTTTCTGAAATTAATAATAAAACATTGTTAACATTTACATAATTTAAACTTCTAAGATAATAAAATACAATAATACAAATAATTCAATCATACCATTACATGCTTGTGTGTGATTAAATGTTTAAGGGCTTTACTTAACCAGATCTTTATACTAACAAGATCCTCTATTGTCTTTTTATCCATCCATCCATCCATCCATCCTGTGTATTTCTTTTCCCCATGAAGCATGAGCTGGTGTCCTTTGGTTGTCCTGCGCTCCGAAAATGATGAAATAAATGAAAGAAGGTAAAGAAAAACAAAGTGGATCCATTTTTAATCTGAACTTGTGTAATCAAACAGCATGAATTGCGTTATATGAACTCAAACAGTGTGTTGTGTAAAACAGTGCTGTATAGTTGCATTTTAGTGTGTGTGCGTGTGGTGTGTGTGTGATTCGACTTCCTTTCTATGGTTTAGTCTTCTCGTCTCTTCGGACAAACATCTGAGACCACAAACACTGTTGCAGTCACTTCCGTTGACTTCATTGTCTGCAGCAGAGACGAACCGGCCACTTTAATTGAACCCGTTTAGCCAGACATGTAGACTTAGCTATAACATCAACAGCAGATTTGAACTAACATGAATTATGACTAACATTTTGATCTGGATCTCAGAACCTGGCGAGAGGTGAGAGGTTTGTTTTTATTTTTGCAATGTCTAATTGTAAGTGTTTCCTGTCAGAACCAATTCCAGAGCACATCATATTGAAAAAGAAAGTGTTA
This sequence comes from Danio albolineatus, assembly GCA_903798035.1. NCBI lineage: Eukaryota > Metazoa > Chordata > Actinopteri > Cypriniformes > Danionidae > Danio > Danio albolineatus. The sequence continues at coordinate 1,971,609 of CAIGQQ010002602.1, forward strand.
GATTGAATTAAACTGATGCTTTTGTGTCTCTCTGCGTTAAAGAAAGCGTACAAGAGTCATTTTATGAACACAGAAAGAATATTAAATGTAACTAATGTCTGATGGTCGCAAAGAACTTTTGTGGAAGTTAAAATGGCAAAATGTGGGTGATATAATGTTACTTCTTCATTTAGCACAACAGATTTATTTATATTTATATTTATATGCTTATTTTAACCTAAAATATATTAGAAATATGAATACAAGTGCTATTTTTTTCTCTTCCTTACAAATGGGTAAAATCTGGTTTGAAATGTAGAGACAAAATATTAAGGTTTAATAAAACTAATGTTTATTTTGGGGCTGTATATACTGTAACACTTAACACATTTTAACATGTCACCAAATGATTTTTGTTATTGAAAAAGCCTGATGAGATGATATGTTTGGTAAATAAACTGTTGTTGCGTATACATTACCTGTCAAAAGTTTGGAATCATTACCATTTTTTTCAAATGTTTTAAAAGAAGCCTTTTAACTAGGCACAAATATAGACTCATTAAATTAAATTATTAAATGTAGTTTCACATTTAATTCATTTCTGTGATTCAAAGTTGAATTTTCATCATCATTACTCCCGTCTTCTGTCACATGATCTTTCAGATATCATTGTAATAGGAAGAGTTGCTGTTCCATTAGGAACATTTGTTATTGGGAATCGATCAGTAATAATAATTCTTACTATAGACCCTTTTCACACTTCCAAGTTTCTCAGTAGCAGAAGTCGTTATCGTTGGGACAACTTATAGCACAGTGAATGGTTGAATACAACAAATACAATCTTATTTTCACAAATATTAAAAGAAAAAATCCATGATGATGTTATAAAGACTTTCAGAGAAAGCAAAAAAATAGTGTAAGACTGATGATGGCAGCCAGAGGAGAGAATATTGTCAAATTTACTGCCCTGTCCCATAGACTCTGCATTAGAAATGTCTCGTGGTTTCTAAAATTAATAAAATAAAAAGAATTAATCAATAAATAAAATGAATTAAATTGAAATAAAATGAAAA
>CAIGQQ010002602.1:1987114-2005564 GCA_903798035.1 Danio albolineatus
GTCTGTCTGTCTGTCTGTCTGTCTGTCTGTCTGTCTGTCTGTCTGTCCGTCTGTCGTTCTAACATTCTGGCCACCTGTCTGTGTCTATTTCTCTGGCTATCTATCCATCTATTTGTCTGTCTGTTCAAATACCACATTCTATGCTGTACATTATAACTGTATTCCACACTCTGTCACTTCTCTTCTCCATGCATTACAATTTCTGATTCATTACCATTTCTGAGTCATATTCTGTACATCTATTTTACACTGTATTCCATATATGCTAACATGGGCAAACAAGTTTTCTTGATGTGTAAAAAAAAACACACTCTTTACTGAAAGCAAAACTTTGAATAGAATTGAAGTTGACAGTAAAAAATACTTTTGATGTAACTCACTTGTAGAAAGAGGAAGCAGGTCATTGGAAACATTAATACTCAACTTCACATACATTCAGATACATCGAAACAAATCAGATATTTACTTCAGTTGCTACAAGTTGCGTTTTGCTCAAATTAAATGCATGTCAAACCAAATTTCCAAACCAAATATTCTGCTTTACTCTAATGCATGCGTTCATTCCACTCTCTTCTTTGGTTTTTGCCATAGGCTGGTGTCTTTTTTGGCACTTCCTCCTTTACTGTCATTTGTGCTGAAGTCGTGCGCTTCTGCAAACGAACCGCTTTCGCAGTGGTAAACTCTGAAGCTTGCAGTCGCAGGAGATTCACACAGGAAATGGGTTTATTCCACAGAGAAAAAGCTTACAGATTGTTTACACGAACACAAATGCAATTCAATTAATCTGGCATAGACGGCCTTGTTAAGTTATTTGTGATTTTAAGCCATGTTAGAGTTGTGTGTGACATGCGTAGAGAATTGGGGTGATGCGCGTCTCAGTATGTGAGCAGAGCTTCAAAGAAGTGGAGAAATAAATAATAAAGGAGGAAGTGTGGTGGCTATCTGCCCAGTCAGGCCTTGCACAGTGTTGCATCACTCTGTCGCTCCACCCGCACACAGCTGGCGAGGCTCAGCACTGAACTGAGAGCAGTCGCTGCGCTGCTACCGCCATCGCTCTCTCTGTTTATTGTTCTCAGAGGATGTGCTGGCAGACTCATTACCGTTTCCTCTCATTTCCCAAAAGCGACTGACACTCGAAACACTTTCTGCCATTTGATTAGAGCTTGTGTTTTTAAAAATGGTGTAATTTCTTTAACTCTTGTGTACTGTTCAAATTTACTGCCATTTTTGTTATGTCGGTGGCTGTTTTTGCCTCATTGACTTCCATAATAACGATGTTTTTTGATCGCTAAGCCATGACACCATACAGTATAATCATGAAATCATGATTGTTGCTGATTTTTGCTCTTGGGAAGAGATTAAATGTATTACTTTTACTGTTAATCATCAGTTGGCAGCATTAACCCTTTAGATAAGCCTGTGCAAAAATGTTACTGGCTTTTATATGGAGTAAAACAACAGATTATAGTGTGTGTGCATAAGTACACTTTAGTGCTGGATAAAATATCGTTGCAGCATTAATATCACAATGTGCATCCGCAATAGTCACATCGCAAAGATATACAATGCAAAGTCTGGATTATAGTTGAGCAGGAGCTGCAGAATTGTATTTTCTCCCTGTATTTGTAAGATTTGTGAAACAAAAATAAATGTTTTTCTTACTTAAAATTTTTGTCTTTGTTTCTAGTATAAATATACATTTCAAAGCGAAAACAAGATTAATTAACTGATTATTAAACTCTTAGTTTTGCCTTATTACATCAGAATATTCAAACAAAACAATATTTTTACTTGATCTTGATCTCTGAGTATTTGTTTTTAGATTTTGCATTAGAAATGAGATGAAGCAAAGTTAAAAAAAAAAAAAGAAGCTGTTTTTGCATTCTGATTATTCAATTTCTGTACCAGACTCCCCAGAAAACTGTCAAATAGTGTTATTTAACACTCAATAACACTGTGAAACTGTATTTACATCACAATATTTATCATAGAAAAATAAAATATGACCTCAGATTTTTCCAATATCATTCTGCCCTAGTACACTTCCTATGTTTACGGTGTTCTGAGAGCTGAGGTGCTTATTTAGATTTTCTCAGACATCCAGCATCAAACCAGCATCAATCAAGAATGCATGATTAAAGGGTGTCATGGCTTTGCAATCAAAAAATGTGATTATAACGGAAGCCAAGGGGGTCAAAACGCATAGAAAGTTGTGGCCACATTACGCAAATGCTCCGGTTTCCCCCACAGTCCAAAGACATGTGCTGTAGGCGAATTGAATAAAACTAAATCAGTCGTAGTGTATGTGTGAATGTAAGAGTGTATGGGTGTTTCCCAGAACTGGGTTGCAGCCGGAAGGGCATCCGCTGTGCAAAACATATGCTGGATAAGTTGGCAGTTCATTCCGCTGTAGCGACCCCTGATGAATAAAGGGACTTAGACAAAGGAGAATGAAAGAATGTTTAGTTTTTATAAATGTGCGAAACTATGTAGTTCAGCAAATTTGGTCGCCTGAAAATAAATTTGTTGATGATGTCATCAAGGCCGTGTAGGCATGTGAAAAAAAATAGGCATTTAATAATGAAAAAAGAAAAATACACAGCAATTGCAAAACAATATATCATGAAAACACTTAGGATGATGATCTCTTTTTAGAAAGAAATGATGACATTCAATTTGATGTCAGCAAATTAATATGGATAAAGTAAATACTTAAAATCAGAAAATATGTCCAATGTAAAAAGAAGATATAAGTTAAAAAAAAGAAATAAGTTTAAGTAATAGACGAATGATGTGTGTGGTAATGGGTGGGAAAATTGTAAGCTTGTGCTTCATCCTGCTCCATTTTCGACCATGTTGAAATGTATTTTTTTGTTAAAGATATTTTATGTATGATATATTTTTGTTCGAAAATAAATTAAATCAAATTAAATGTCATCCAGGCAGGGTAGGCGGGTTAAAAAAGTCCTGCCTATTAATATTTCCATCATATAAGAGCTGTATTGGTTTGAAAGGAGGTAGTTGAAAGAACATAAAAGTCTTAATTGTCACTGTTTTTGATGTAATCCATCCTCGCTAAATAAAAGTATTCATTAAATAACATTAAATAAGGAGCAACGAATGACCACAAATCAACAAGATCTTTGTTTTTCTCATAAAATGCTTACTTTCCTTAAATGTGTGGGCTTTTCTGGAGAACTGATGTGGGAGTTGTAACTTAAGGTGAAAGGATCTTAACCTTTAAGCTATCTACTGTAGGTTGCTTTCAGTCACACAACTCTCAATAACTATCACATGATCAGAGATTGTAGCGGTGAGGTTTTGTTTTTAAAAGCGTATAAATCTTTGGGTGTGTCTAAATCTGCTGTAGTTTTGTGGTCATGAGGTACAAAGTACACCCAACAGAGAAAAGCAAATGAACCGTTCACGCAGGTACCTTTTGAAAGCAAATTAGCATTTTTTTGGTTAGCATAGCATTAAATGATCGGTTCATGTTTATATACAGTACGGTGTTGATTTTTGACTGAACATCACTAGCATTGTTAGCTTTCCCAGAGAAAATATGTAAACATTAGCTTAGCGTAGCATCTTTAAACGATCAGCTGTGACTCAACCAAAGTGTTTGTGACTAAGTTCTGTGGTAAACATCAGCTGGCAAAGGTGGAGTCGCACAGGAAAATAATCATTTCACGCTCTCCACGAACGAGGAAAGCAGGAAATGGCACAGTCTTGGTGTTTTCTTCCAGATGTCTCTCATGTTTAGTGCTGTTTTGCAGCTTTGGGCTTATTCCGTCTGCAAACGAGTTCTGCTAAAATGATGGATAACGGCTTGTGGATTCAGTGCTGATTGAGTTTTGTGTTCGTTTGCTTTCAGATTGCAATGCACAAGTCCACAAAGGCTGCAAAGAAAGTCTTCCTGTCTGCGCTAAAGTCAAGATGAAGGTAATTCATGGTTTCACTTCTCATATGACTGTCATAAATGGGATTTTTGTGGCGTATGCTAATTATTGTTTTGCCAAAATTAAGGATTAAAATGACATTTTACCTCAAAAATGTTGCACACAATGACAGAATTTTCAGTTTCGAGTGTATTATTATGTTAGTGCCTTTAAATGGGTGCGTAAAAATTTAAAATTCCTTCAAAAGACAGGATGTTGCAGGCAAAATTCTTTTTCATTTTTTAATTTTTCATATAGCTGTCAATTTTTAAGTTTATTGCTTTATATTTGTTTGTTTGTTTCATATTTTTTTAATTCTTTGCTTTTTTTCAATCAATTTTCTAATTAGAATATAATTTTTTTTTCTCCTGCATTGAACCATAAATCTCCACTTAAATGCACTAAACGTTATTCAAATCTATATTTTGAAGGTTTTTACAGAGGTATATGTCCCCAACATAGTTTATGTTATGAACCCGAAGCAGTTTATATATTTCCTGCAAAAAATAAATAAATAAATGAATAATATTTTTTCAAGGAGTTTGAAATTGGCTTCATCCGGTGCTCAGATTTTTGTGCTAGAAATGTATGCAAATTAGCGCATATTTAAATAAACATTGCCTTATTTGCATATTTTAACAACATTTTAGAAATCTTTCATTCATTCATTCATTTTCTTTTCGGCTTAGTCCCTTTATTAATCCGGGGTCGCCACAGCGGAATGAACCGCCAACTTATCCAGCATTTGTTTTACGCAGCGGATGCCCTTCCAGCCACAACCCATCTCTGGGAAACACATCCATACATTCTCATGCACACACATACACTACGGACAATTTAGCTTACCCAATTCACCTGTACCGCATGTCTTTGGACTGTGGGGGAAACCGGAGCACCCGGAGGAAACCCACGCAACCACGGGGAGAACATGCAAACTCCACACAGAAATGCCAACTGGCCCAGCCGGGGATCGAACCAGCGACCTTCTTGCTGTGAGGCAAACGTGCTAACCACTAGGCCACCGTGGAGCCCATTTTAGAAATCTTGTAATTCAAAAAAAGTTTGCAGTTTTTAATGTATCCAATCTACTGAGGGAAGTATGGTGATTAACTATTATATTTTGTTTACCCATAATCACATCAATCAAATATTTCTTTCAGCAGCAAAAACAGCAGCAGACCTCTACAGATTCTGCCTCGACGCCTAGTGTCACCCTCAGAAGCAAAAGTAAAATCCCCCTTTAACCATCTAATGTATTCTTCTCTATTTGCATGATTCAAAAATCTCACTATATGATGCATTCTTTTTTTAAAGCTCTTCCAGCAAGGGATCGTCCGTGGTCTACAATATCTGTTCCCGATGACCAGCCGGCTCCTCTCGCTCCTCCTCGGAAAAGCCCCAGCAGTATCATGTCTTTCAACAGCAACCCGCTGTCCAAGAGCATGTCCATTAATAACATAGCAGGGTCAGTGCTGACGCTCACTCATAACATACAGATGTTTTTTTTTCATTTGGATATTGTCAATGCTATTTTGGGGGGTGAATATCTTTTAGATGATTTCTTTTCTATGGTTTTAGTTTATACTAAAATTTGGAGCATCTTCGGGAAAACATTGGATTTTTTTGCTTCTTTATACCTTTTGAATTTTATTAAAATCAGCAATGCTATAAAACATGGAGTATTTTTACTTTTGTTTGTTTCTTACTGTGTCTTTGTCATTGTTAGCTGTTGTGGAAGTGTTTATTGCAGAATTACATATGAGTGAACATGTTTGAGTATGGAAAATTTGAATAAATACAGAGTAAATAATGGCTCTTGTGTTTTTCCTCTCTAACATTCAGACAAATGGACGATGCTCCTCTTAAGAAGTTTCTGTCTCAGTCAACGGACTCTCTCCACAAGATCAGTAAAGTCACAGAGTCCACAGAATCTCTTACAGATGAGGGTAAGACTTGATTTATTTATTTGTTCATGCATTTGTATTGTTTATTATTTATGGATTTACTTTGTAGTTATTCTGTTTTTTTTTTACTTATTTTTAAATTGTTTAAATTGTTTTTAAATTGTTGTTAGATTATTTTTAAATTAAACATGTTTTTACATTTTTATTATTATTATTATTATTATTATTATTAATAATAATAATAATTATTATTATTATTATAATAATAATAATATAATAAATATTTTAATTTAATATGTAAAAAATTACACATCTAAAATCTAAATATATGATTGATATTTGAATTAATTTATGAACAAATGTTTTGGCTGTATTTATTTAACAAAAAATGCAGTAAATCCTGAAATATTATATTCAATTAAATTAAACAGTGCAGTTTAAAGACGCATTTCATAAATGCTGTTTGTTTATGAATATGGAAAGAAAATGGACAAATCTCACAAATTAGCAACAATTTATTTTGTGCACCAAATAATTTTTTTCCTGTTTTTATCAAACAAATGCTTTTTTAAAGGTTCAAGAAACCCTGGAGTACTTTTAAAAAAGCAAAACAAAAAACAAACAGATTTGTATGTGTTGAGCAATGCTAGCACCTGTCAGCTTTCATTGTAGGGAAAACTAGATAATTTTGTGCTTTTATCAGCTAGTTTTTGCATTTCTGATTCTGTAAGGGCCGATAAAGCAAAGTTGTGTTGGTTTGCAGCAAGCATTTTTGTCGAGAGAGCTGTACAAGAATTGAAGAATGGTGGACTGTCTTTTATCAGTTGAGTTCATTGTCATTCAGATACATCACCTATATCTGACTTGACTTGACTATATCTGTGCTGCTGTCTTCGCCAAATGTTTAAAATCCTCCAGATTACCGACAGAATGGTTGGAATAAACAGGGTGGAGAGAGGTTGAGGAGATTGAGAAGTCCTCCTCATTTATACAATTATCTTTATGATGATATAACAAATTGTTTTTGTGTATACGAAATTACGAATAACAAATGTAGCAGGACATTCAATCTTGCCTTCTTGGAGCATTTTTTGAAGTTCTGAGGTAGACTTGAACCGAAAGAGAGGGGTTTCATGGCCCTTTAAAGAGCATACAAAACTTAAAATGGTCCATTCCAACCTCAAATTTTGAACAGTAGTGTAACTAATCCCTACAACTGAATTCAGGTACAGAGATGATGGACAGCCAGTTGATGGGAGAATTTGAAGCTGACGCCAAAGAGCTGGAGGCAGATTCTTATAGCTTCACGGTAGACAAGAAATTCCTCAAGCAGCTTAAAAAGGATGTTATCAAAAGGCAAGACGTCATCTACGGTAAGCAGAACACACCAGGTTCTCCCATCCAGCTTCTGCTTTCGATATGAGACTTACTAAATGAGGTCATTGACACTCTCGAAAGGTCACACAATAAGGTGTCTTGCTTCTGTCAATATCAGAGCTCATCCAGACAGAAATGCACCATGTGAGGACCCTGAAGATCATGGCTGATGTTTACAGTAAAGGACTACTGAGAGAAGTTCAACTAGAAGCTCAGACGGTGGAGAAGATGTTCCCCATGTTGGATGACGTTCTGGATTTGCACACACAGTTCTTCTCACACCTGCTCGAAAGAAAGAAGGAATCGGGGAGCCAAGAAGAGGGCGGCTTTGTTATCCGAAAGATTGGCGATGTGCTGGTTTCTCAGGTAAGGTCAAGCTCAGATTTTCAGTGGAACATTAATGCTTCTGGATCTTCTCGAAAAGCCCTTTTTCCCTGATTTTCCCACTCGTTGTTCTTTAGTTCTCGGGTTCCAGTGCAGAGAGAATGAAGAAGGTCTATGGGAAGTTCTGCAGCAGGCACAATGAAGCTGTGAACTTCTACAAGGAGCTTCACACTAAAGACAAACGCTTTCAAGCTTTCATCAAGGTATGAAAGGTCTTTAATCCTCGTAAATATCTGAAAGTAGCCTAAAGCGTTTGTTCTTTCTCTTCTCAAGTCTCTAAAATGGAACCGATCCTGTGTTTCACATCTGTTTCTGTTTTCCAGAAAAAGATGAGCAGCCCTGTTGTCCGACGGCTAAGCATTCCTGAGTGTATATTGTTAGTCACACAACGGATCACAAAGTATCCTGTGCTACTACAGAGAATACTGCAGCACACGAAAGGTAGGACTTATGGTACTATATTTAAAACTCTGTTCTTTGTGATGAACTTGTTAATATTCTGACATTTTTCATGGCAGAAAATGAAGAGGACCATGCAGATGTAAGTCAAGGTCTGAAGCTGGTGAAGGAGGTGATTGCTGCCGTGGACAATAAAGTGAATGAGCATGAGAAGAAGAAGAGACTAAAGGAAGTGTACAGCCGGACAGACAGCAAGTCCATCATGAGGATGAAGAGCGGACAGATGTTTGCCAGGGAGGATCTGTTACGTGGGAGGAAGTTAATTCACGACGGGCCGCTGCAGCTCAAGAACTCAGCTGGCAGACTCAAGGGTTAGGACCACTGAATTGGGTTTACTGATAAAGATATACAGTATATCATCAGAAACATCACTCAGAGCCCCCTAGCAACGACACTCTAACACCAACAGCATGATAGAACTCCTAGACATCAGTGCAACAACACTTTAGAAAACATTCACAACACAAAATCAACCACAGTGACATGATGAAATGGCCAGACCACAGCTGTCAAGCTTTAAATCTTTGGCCCCATTTACACTAATGCGTTTTCGTTTTAAAAAGCATAAGTTTTGCTACGGTTACGCCATCCGTCCACACTACGCCGGAGTTTTTGAGTCCCAAAAAAGGAGCGTTTTGGAAATGCTGGAGAGGCCGTTTTCATTCTAAAACGTTGCTGCTGCTTCGTCTCAGTGTGGATGGGGGAAATAGAGACATTTGAAAACGGAGGCGTGGCTGCTGAGATTCGCTACTGAGATTCGCTTTTGGGTCATTGCGTAACCTTCCCTTATTCGTCAAGCCCCTATCACATGACTATAACGCCACTGGAAGACGGCAGACCAGCCTTCACTGTAAACAACATGGACAGAAATGGGAGCGTTGTTTGCACTATTGTCCGTTTTAGGTGCCATTGTGCAGTTAAACTCTGCCTTTTTTACTGTAACAGCTGCATATATTTGCAGGAGGCAAGCTACTGTTCGAGCACGAGCGAGACTCATGCTTCCTGTTTATACTTGAACGCGCATGCCCAGAGTGCGCGAATGGTCACGTGATGTATGTTTTTGGTGGAGTAGTGTGGACGGAGATCTGTTGAGAGACGCTGGGTGAAACGCTGGTGTGGACGCAGATCGTTTTCATGCTAAAACGCCGTTTTAAAACTAAAACGCACTAGTGTAAACGGGGCCTTTTTAAACACACCTGATCAAACTAATTGAGTGTTTCAAGTTTTTTTTTTGATGCCTACATGTTAGTGTTAAAGCAGGGTTGGAACTAAGCTATGCAAGGCTGCGGTCTCCAGAAACTGACACCTTTGGTCTGACACCCCTAACATAGACAGTCAAGCAACCATGGAACAACAAACATATACATCAAATCAACTGCAGTGACATGATGAAATGGCCAGAGCACATAGCCCACAGGGGCCAAATTCAGTGCCTGGAGTGCCACAATTTTGAACGGTTTAGCTTTAATCCTAATTAAACCCTCCTTACCACACCTATCCAACCACATAGCAACACATTTGCAACCAATCACATCACCCTAGCAACTACTTTGTAAAAATCACTGTAAACACAAAGACAACCACATTGAAACACCATGGCTACTAATCTTAATCACAACACCCTAGCAACCACATGACAACCCACTTAGAATAAACCTAGGCAACAGCATGACAAGACTGACCCAGAAAACCTTGACATCTGCATAGAAACACAAAATCAACCTCATAAGAGCAGTGAGATGATAAAATGCAGATACTTTAGTAACCATGAAATGGCAGAAATATGATTAAACTTACTTAGAACACCTAGGTAACTGCATACAGTAGCTACATCAAGTAACCGCATAACAGCAGCGGCATTATAAAATGCACAGAAAACCTAGGCTACTGCATAGAATCCAACCTTGGCAACCAATCACAAAACCCTCGAAACTAGTTTATAGAAATGGCATAAAGACCTCTAAACACCTAGACATCTGCATAGACACACCAAATCAACCTCATAACATCAGTGACAAGATAAAATGCAGACAATGCAGGTACTTTAGTAACCATGGAATTGCAACAATATGATAAAACATACTCCCTAGGCAACCACATAGCAACCCCTTAGCAACCATGTAATGCCGAATCAACCTCATGACAGTGATGGCATGATAAAATGCAGAGAATGCAACAATATGATGAATCTTACTCAGAATGCCTAGGCAACTGAATAGAACCCCACCTTGGCAACCAATCACAACATCCTAAAAACTAAATTTTAGAAATGGCATAAAGTCCTCTTAACACCTAGGCAACCACATAGCAACCCAGGGCTACTAATCACAACACAATAGCAACCACAAATGCAACAATGTGACCACTTGCTCAGAAGATCACCTAGGCAACTGTATAGCAACACCCTAGAAGCCATGGAACAGAAACAACATGACAGTTCTCACTCTGAAAACCTTAACAACTGGATAGCAACACCTGATGACAAAAGTCTAAAACCTTTGGAACACTTGCACAAAACAACGTGGCAACACCTTAGCAACCACCCAAAAGAAGTTCATTCTGGGCATGTTGAAATGTGGTTTAATAGTCCAAAATATCCCATGTGAATGAACTACCATGACGTTTCCCTGACATAACACACTCTTTATCACCACAGAAACACACACCCACACGAACACAAACAGGGCCTGTTTTTAAATCTATCGAACATGCTTCTCTCCAGATGTCCAGGCTCTGCTGCTGAGGGACGTGATTGTGTTCCTGCAGGAGAAAGATCAGAAGTACATTTTTGCCTCTTTGGTATGTTTAGAATTTTTCTAACATTCATCAATAATCTGCTTGTAATGTCTGATGTCATGCGTCACAGTTCCCAGATCCAAATGCTCCATCAGATGCCGAAGCAAACAGCAAATGGTAGTAATTAGTTGTATCAAACAATCTATCGCATCCAAACTTATAGGTTGCATTTCTGTAACCTATGTGTGTGCTGTACATATTTATGGACATGTTTGGGAAAATATGTATTTATATGTATATATTAATCATATATGAAATATTAAAATTGATGGATGGATAGATAGATATGTACATGTTTGAGAAAATATGTATTTATAGGTGAAATATTTACATATTCGGATGGATGAATGGATGGATAGAAATAGATACCGATGGATAGATAGGTATATAAATCTTTGAGAAAATGTTTATCTACAGTGTATATGAAATGTTTGCATATCTAGATGGATGGAAGGCTGGATGGATCGCTAGATGGCTGGATAGATAGATGCTGGATAGATGGGTGGCTGGATAGATGGATGGCTTGATAGATAGATGACTGGATTGATGGATGGATGGACGGATGGATAGATGGATGGATAGATGGAAAAATGGAAGGCTGGATGGATTGCTAGATGGCTGGATAGATAGATGGATGGCTGGATAGATGGGTGGCTGGCTGGATGGATGGCTTGATAGATAGGTGACTGGAATTATGGATTGATGGATGGATGGATGGATGGATGGATGGATGGATGGCTAGATGGATGGCTGGAAGAACGGAGGGAGGACTTGATAGAAAGATGGCTGATGGATGGATTGGTGGATGGATGGATGGGTGGCTGGCTGGCTGAACGGATGGATGGCTGGCTGGATGGATGGATGGCTGGATAGATAGATGGCTGCATGGATGGGGGAGGGCTTGATGGATAGATGGCTGATGGATGCCATATGGATGGCTAGATGGATAGATGGCTGGCTGGATGGATGGATGGCTGGCTGGATAGATAGATGGCTGGATAGATGGAAAGATGTAAGGCTGGATGGATGGCTAGATGGCTGGATATATACATGCTGAATAGATGGATGCTGAGTAGATGAATGGCTGGATAGATAAATGGTTTGATAGATGGATGGCTGGATAGATGGATGGCTTGAAAGATAGATGACATGGATTTATGGATGGATGGATCAATGGATGAATTTGTGGGATGGAAGGATAGATAGATGAGGAGGTGGAAAGATAGATAGATGGCAGGATGGATGGATAGATAGATGGATGGACAGATAGACAGATAGATAGATGGCTATTGAGAGACTTTGTCTCAGTTCAGTCTCAGTAGATGCTCAGAGCCAGAGATAGTATTTCATACATCTCAACTAAAGATACATGTTTGCTTCACACTTAGTTGTTAGAATGCTAAATTATTAATAATGCTTTTATCTTTACTAGTTTAGTAAGAGCAATGTTCATTGTTTTTTATTTTGGGTATAATTAACTTCTCTGATCTTTCAGGACCAGCTTAGTAAGAGCATTTATCATTGTTGTTTTTTATTTTGGCTATCATACTCTGATCTTTCAGGACCAGCGCTCCACCGTCATCTCCCTGCAGAAGCTGATTGTGAGGGAAGTAGCCAATGAGGAGAAAGGACTGTTTCTGATCACAGCCGGCATCGAGAAGCCGGAGATGGTAGAAGTGTACACAAGCTCCAAAGAGGAGAGGAACACGTGGATGCAGCTCATTCAGGAGGCCATGCAGTCTATGTAAGCCTCCTTCATATACAGTATAATGAGATGTTCCACATTGGTATGTTTGTCTAATTAAATGAGGAAAAAGGGGGTTTAAATACATTAAAAGCATGTTAAATGCAAGTAGTGTGTACTTGAATGTTTCAAATAACTTCTTTGTAAACTCAGACTCTTTAACATCATCAAATTATTCTTGTTCTTAAATGCTAATTATTTTTTGCTATTTAAACTGTTGTTACTCTGAATGACATGTCAGTGTGTGTCCTCTATAAGTCATATTAATACATATAACAGTCAGAACAAAGCTTTGTATTCATATTTTAATGTAATTCATAACATGTAATTTAATATTGTAAAATTTAATCAAATTATTCTATTGTTTAGATCAGGGGTGCCCAAACTTTTTCTTACAAAGAGCCAAAAACCAAACTTGATTAGCGCTAGTGGGCCGAAGGTGAATATATTTGCCATGGGTGATTTCCTAATTTATTTAATAATATTTAAAAATTACTAGAAAACATTGCTTTATAGATTATATTCTTTTACATTTTATAATAAATTACATTAAATAGAAAAACAACCTCATTTATAACAGAATTACACTAGTTTTTGCCATGATTTGCTCGCAGATATCTTCTGCATAGTTTTCTCTCCATCGAGTGACGGTATTTACATTTTTACAAATCAGATTCATTTGTAATATTTAATTGAAACATTTAATTTTAGTTTGTATTTTTGTGTAGCCCAGCAATAAAACAAACAAACAAAAGAATGTTATGTTAAATTTGCAATGATGGTCTCTTTGTTAAAGATATTTGCTCCCATCATTCTCACTCTCTTTTCAGATTGGATGGTGGGCCAAATCAAAGGTTACAATGGGCCATATTTGGCCTGTGGGCCCTACTTTGGGCATGTCTGGTTTAGATTATTTAGTATAGAATAAAATAAGTTATACTTGAATAGTGACTTTAATTAGTAACAAAAGACACTTTAAGCATCAGAATTTGTGAGAGCTGGTAGTCTTTCTTTACAGACTGTCCATTTCCTCCAGGGAGAGAGATGATGATGAAGGTGTGCCGAGTGAGAACGAAGAGGACAGGAGACTTCAGGAAATCAAAGTCAAGGAGTTCAGAGGTACAGAAGTTCATTTGCTTCTTACATTTGCTTCTTACATGCTTCTTACATTCTTACACGTTACATTTTTGTTTTAAGATTTTTTCAGAAAAAAATATAGATTTATATTTTTGTATTTTTTTTAACCCTCTCTATCATGCAGGATCAGAACTTAAGAGAAAAAATAAAACCTACAAGTCACAATTATATATGACACACAGTAAAATTTCCTGTAGCTGTAGTTGATAATAAACAAGGATGTTTGCAAACCTGTATTTTACTTCTGTTACTCTTCTACAATCTTTTAAATATTTCCTCAGTATCAAAAATTGTATCAAAAATTTATATTATTCAAGGTACCATATGGAAGTTAAAACTTCCAGTATCATGATGAGACGAATAAATAGGAATGTTTGCAAACCTGAATTTTACTTCCATTTCTCCACAACAATCCTTTAAATATTTTCTTGCAGTATCAAAATGGTATTGAATATCGATATTTTTCAAGGTATCTATCGAAGTTAAATATTTCCGTATCATGACAACACTAATAAACAAGAACGTTTGCAAACCTGTATTTTACTTCATTTCATAACAATCTTTTAAATATTTCCCTAATATCAAAAATGGTATCAAATATTGATATTTTTTAAGGTATCGTATCGAAGTTAGATGTTTGAGTATAATGATAACACAAATAAACAAGAATGTTTGCAAACCTGTATTTTGCTTCCTTTTCTCCAAAACAATCCTTTAAATATATTCCCACAGTATCAAAAATATTATAAAATATTGATATTTGTCAAGGTATTGTATCGAAGTTAAATATTTAAGTATCATGACAACACTAATAAACAAGAACGTTTGCAAACTATTATTTTACTTCTGTTTCTCTGCAATAATCCTTTAAATATTTTCTCACAGTATCAAAAATAGTATGGAATATCAATAATTTAAGGTATCATATCGAAGTTAGACATTCCAGTATCATGACAACACTAATAAACAACACTTGCAAACCTGTATTTTACTCTGTCACCCCTCAGCAATCCTTTAAATATTTCCTCACAGTATCAAAAATAGTATCAAATATTGATATTTTTTAAGGTATCTATCGGTTAAATATTTCCGTATCATGACAACACTAATAAACAAGAACTTTTGCAAACCTGTATTTTACTTCTGTTACTCTACCAAAAAATCCTTTAAATACTGATAAATCAGTATCGAATATCAAGATTCTTTAAGGTATCGTATTAAATTTAGAAAGTACAGTGTTGTGACAACATTAGTCAGAAGCCACTTGTTTGTTCGATCCTGTTTCTATTCCCGCCTCCTCTACGTATCACGTGTCATTTAAAACGGCAATGGATGATTGGTCAGGAAGTATAATCTTACAAAATGACTATTGTTACAGACGACAAAGTATTGTGCAGAACCATGAAAATGAATTGATGAACTCTACTACTTGCTTTTAAAAAGAGTGTACCTTAAGCTAATAAATAAACTGAACACATCTTTACAGATCAGCTGCACAAAAGAGATGAGCAGATCTTGACATTGCTGGAGGAGAAGGTGAAGTTGTTCAGGGACATGTGTGACTGTGGTGCACCGGATGAGACAGGGCTTCGTAACCGAATGCTCTTCAGGGCCACGACAGATGATGTCACCAAAGGAGAGCCAATCATGAAGGAGGCTCTGAAGGAGGGTGAGTTATAACATCAAGCCCCCCAGCCACCCCTCGCCAAAAACTGCACTGGTCTTATAAACAAATTCTGCTATTGAACTCTGAATACATAAAGGCATGTTTTTGTGGATATTGTTGTCTAAGAGGCTAGAAATGGGGAATATAATTGGGTTTGAGGGTGTTAGCAATATGTTGCATCAGACGAGCATATGTTCCCAAGCCAGTTACACAAGCTTTTTTTTTTTTAAATCAGAATCACATTAGATTTATGAGTCACTGAGAACTCTGTACTGGCTGTGCTTATAGCACCTAGTTAAAGGAATAATTAAAAGGATAAAAGTACTTTTTCTTGTTACAGCTAAGCTAATGCACATTTTAGTAGAAAAGCAGAGCTTGTTCAAATGTAAATAAACAATTGAGAGTCATTTATAACTAGTTGGTCATAAAAAAATGAAATAAAATGGTTTAAACATTTTATTGAATCAAGAAACTAATCAATATATGTGAAATTGTATTTATTACATCTTAATGCATAATTATATAAGTAAAGGCTCAATTTTCTTTGTATTCAAATGAATGCTGGACATTATTTTTTGGTAAGCAGACTTATAGATGAAATCAAAACTAGCCATATTGATTTAGTTAGCTCACATTGCTAGTTTTGTGGTGAACAATTCATCTGTGCATGTCATTAAGAAAGAAAAACCTTGAAAATGCACTTCCTGTTTGTTTTCAGTTAAATTCTCAGATTACATCTGTCTGAGTTATTGTGGCTAACATACTTAACTACGCCCCTCCAACTGTCAGCGCTATGAAAACAAACAGAAATGGCAATGAGAAGGTGTCTGTTTGGTTGTAACAACTCTCCTGAAACCCTTATAACCCCTGTGTCCAAATCTTTCTGTAATACCTGCTTTACTACATCCAATCAGCTTGCTGTAGAAAAAACAAGCCATGGCCACAGTTTTTTAATTTAATATTTTGTTTCTCTAGAAACTGCGTCACAATTCAGGAAAAAAACAAACAAACATTGCAGCTTCCAGTTCATGTGGACTTTAAGACTTAAATATTGCTACAATAATGTAATAATGTAAATTACAAGTTATTTTAATGTTAATATATGTACAAATTTACATATACACTATCTCTTTTGTTTGTGTGTAATATTAACAAATACCATGGTGCTGCATTGCTATTTAAACGTTTTCCCGACCAGCCTCGCATAGCAATAGTATCACGACAACACTAAAGGTTGATTTATACTTCTGCGTCAAGTGCACGTGTATGGTCCAGAATAGCCTTCGTGTGGTCACATAGCCTTCGCCGTGGCCCACACTGACCTCTCTCTCAAAAAAAAAAAAAAAAGGACCTACTCGTCACAACGACGCATATCGCAAACTCTGTGATTGGTCATTTTGACAGCGCTGACGAGCATGGGCGGTGCTGAGAGCCGTGAGACCGATAGAGCGAGTGTTCACAAGAGTGGAGTCCCATGAAGGAGCTCCAGACGGAAACTTTTGTTTTGTGTTTGCCTTATGATTAAAGTTGTCACTTGTCTGCCGGTTCCTGCCTCTGAATGAGCGAGTTTTAGCTACTTGTAGTTTTTAGAAGAAAACAAAAAACCCACGAAGAAATTCGACACAGAGGAACATAATAACCTACTGCCAGCTAGTGTTTTGGAAGTGTTATTGCAGAGAAACACAAACAGCGGGCAGATGTATAAATATATGCAACGTTTATGAAGTATAAACAACAATGTGCAAGGCAGACGCTGTGGATCACTGCGATCACTCGATGCAGAAGTATAAATCAGCCTTAATTGAAGAGAACGTTTGCAAACCTGAATTTTACTTCCGTTACCCTGCAACAATCCTTTAAATATTTCCTCGCAGTAACGAAAATAGTATGCAATATCAATATTTTTCAAGGTATCATATCGAAGTTAGAAATTCCAGTATCATGACAGCACTAATAAACCTGAACGTTTGCAAACCTGTATTTTACTTCGGTTACTTCACAACAATCCGTAATATGTTTCCTCACAGTATCAAAAATGGTATCGAATATCGATATTTTTCAAGGTATCATATCGAAGTTAGAAATTCTAGTATCATGACAACACCAATAAACAAGAATGTTTGCAAACCTATATTTTACTCCGTCACCCCTCAACAATCCTTTAAATATTTCCTCACAGTATCAAAAATGGTATCGAATATTGATATTTTTCAAGGTATCGTATCGAAGTTAAAAATTCCAGTATCATGACAACACTAATAAACAAGAATGTTTGCAAACCTGTATTTTTCTTCGGTTACTTCACAACAATCCTTAAAACATTTCCTTACAGTATCAAAAATGGTATCGAATATCTATATTTTTTAAGGTTTTGTATCGAAGTTAGAAATTTCAGTATTGTGACAACACTAATAAACAAGAACGTTTGCAAACCTGTATTTTACTTCTGTTTTATTACCAACAATCCTTCAAAATAGGTTAATTATTTGTTGCTGTCTTGTTATCAAAACTTTTTCCGACCAGCCTCAGATAGCAACTGTGGAACAGCCAATTGTATGCATTTGAGGGCAGGGCTATGTGTTTTCTGACCACAACGGCTGTGTGGGTGTGCTTGTAACTAAATCAATTTTAAAGGGGCTGCAATTAAGAATCAAAGTGAGTGCTTAACCCATTCAGATTTTTTTTTTGAAATCCACAGTCTAAAATTTAGTCAAAAACGACTAAAGTGACACTAAAGTTAATAAATGATTTTCCCTAGATAGCATTTTGGAGTGCACATAGAGCGTGAAAGATGTTCAAAGTGCTGAGAAGACACAATGCGGAGTGATAGATGTTGGTGCGTCGAGAGGAGAATTCATTAGGAGAACGTGAACACAAGCGCAATCGATACGCACAGCTCATCTCACCCTGCAGATAATGGATTGCTTTAATGTTGCAGGTCAAGAATAGGGAACTAGTATCGATTACTGTCGTCTCGCAGCATTTTTCTGAGCTGTTGGTGTGTGTGTGTGTGTGTGTGTGTGTGTGTGTGTGTGTGTGTGTGTG
>CAIGQQ010002602.1:2030057-2043336 GCA_903798035.1 Danio albolineatus
AACACTGCTAAAAACACTATTAGGACTTGTATATTTAGCTAAAAAGTGAAAATTGGTTGTTTTTGCGTTATTTCGAGCAAATTCGTTTGAAGCTGCGTTTCGAGTTTCGATGCATTCGCCGTGCGGTATCAAACATTCCATTAAATCTGCACTCTTCCAGCAGTTCCTCGTATGCAATATTATGATGGGCAAGCATGAAATATTCCTGAATGAAAGTGCCAAACTGCAGTTAAAGTTCACCATTTAATAATTTGGCAAATAATTCGATGACTGATGTCCATGTATGTACCGCATACACAATAGAGCGTGTTGATTGGTTTGAACCAAGTCTTTCTCATAAATTAAGGCTGCACACTCAGAGACGTCACGATGCACTCACAGGTACAGACATCCACTCTCCACGCTGGCATACACGCAAGGATCTAATCGGCGTGACACAGCATGAAAAATTAGTTACAAACCAGAAGAACGAATTTGGTTGAAATAACGCAAAAACAACCAATTTTCACTTTTTAAATTGTTTTATTTTATTTTTTATTTGTTGTAGCAATAAATACAGTACAATAATTACGCTTAAGGGAATGTACATTTCCCTCTGCTAAACAATTTAATGTAATTTTAGGTTGTGTTGGAAAGAGTCAAAATCCAATGTCTTAAACCAACGTCAAATACTGACATTTATTCGTAAGGTATGGCAAACAAAATCCAACGTCTGACAGACGTCATATTGGTATCGTCCACACAACGTCAAGCTGTAACGCATTAGACGTTGATATTTTGTTGTTTTTAAGTTGCATTGGAAAGTGTCCAAAATGCAACATCTGTCTGATGTTGGACATTAACGTCAACATCATGACGTCAACCTGATTTTCATTTCCAAACAAAATGCAACATCCCACAACGTTGGGGTACAACATCAGTCTGACGTTACGTTGACGCTCTGTGCCTGCTGGGATTACTTCCATTCCACAGAGAGAAACTGCAAAAATAAATAAATAAATGACACCCTTGAATTTTTTTCAGAGCTTTGGAAAATCACTTGATCCTCTGGTGCTTCATACAACAAGACATATTATTTATTTATTTTCCATTTAAAGCTGACTGAATGTCCAGTCTCTACAGTATCTCTCTCGCTCTTTCTCTCTCTTGGCTTTCCCCAGCACCGAGCCAGAAACCATCAAGAATAAAGAGGTGTAAAAACAAGAAACCGCTCTAAAAAAACCTTCTCCCAGCCAGGGCCACAATAAGTCCCAACGGTAAGACATGCAGCGGATGGGGCAGTATTGTTCGCTGGCCCCTTCTCTCTATTATGGCTGTCAGCCGGTCTCTTTTAATGTGCCTGTTTGGAGGGAGATTAGAGCTGGGTGATTTGGGGGGGTGGTGGGTCGTTTGGCTGTCCGTCCCGGGCTCTTTGAGAAGCTTCTGTGTGGCGATTGTGTGCGCTGGGCTTCTCCATTAGTGTCAGGATGACTGGGTCCTAGCCAGCAAGCAGGAAATTTCAATTGAACCGCCCGCTCCTTCACAAAGGATCAAACGGAGAGTCGGCTCTGGCTTTAATGCTGTGGAAGAATGCAGTGACCCAGTCTCGAGGCGAGAGTAGAGGACTTCATCTGCATACCTTCAGTCTGTGGTGGTATGCAGTGGTGTAATAGCCTTGAATGATCGGAATTTTGATTTATTGTGGATGTTTTGCAGTTATGATGTTTTTTTTTTTGTACAGGGCATGTTTCTGAAGGACTGATTGCATGGCCCCTGTTTCACTGGATGTTAATGTGACCAAATTGTGATTTCAATCTAATTCGGAGCTAATTGTTTGCTCAGGTGTAACACAGATTAAATTTGTTCTATGACTGTGTGTAAACCCCATTGAGACTGTCTGTTAATGCTTTAGGTGAACTGTCACTCCACTACAAAATCGCCGCGTTTAAGATCTTCACTGCCTTATTGAGATATGACATAAACATGAACAAGAAACACTGAATTAAATTATATTGTTTCTCACATGTCTTTAAAATATGCATAAAAATGAATTTTTGCACTAGCCTGCTGCTCCTGATGGCTCTTGCATTTAAGGTATTTCATCTCTTTTTACGGTCAAACAACTAAATGAATGCTTAAGTCAGTTTAACTGATTATATTTGAGTTACATTACAACATCGATGCTGTAAAAGGAACCTTATGAAATTGAAAATAGTCACATAAACCTTTCACCGAAAGTTTATTATTGGCCAAAAAACACCAGCTCTGCAAATAATCCATTGACTCTGATCCAATTCGGAGCTAGTTTTTTGCTCAGGTTTGACACAGATCGGATGGGTTCTTTGACTGTGTGTAAACCAAAATAAATCAGATGTAAAGCATCAATCAGATCTGTGCCAATGTGAATGTCCAATGATATCTTATGGGAATTCATAACTTTTTCATTTAGTGTCTAATGTACGATCCCATTCCTACATTTTAGTATGATTTGCTCATCCCCCAGCGAGGGGTGGGAATTGAGGCCTGTGTTGTTTTAAAAATTGTAGTTTTTTATACAAATGAAGTCATATGAATTCACACTTTTTTAACAATACGTAAAATAGTTCTGTTTTCTCATGAGACTGGTGAGTCAGATTTTTTGAATCCTTGCGTTCTGCATGTCAAAAGAAGGTGACAATTTGGTAATTCTCTGTTGTTTAAGGATGTCAATTTACTCTACACTCTCAGAAATAAAGGTACACAAGCTGTCACTGGGGTGGTACCTTTTCAAAAACGTACACATTTGTACTTGAAGGGTCCGTATTGGTACCTTAAATGTATATATTAGTACCTGAAAAATTTTAAGAGGAACACTTTTGTATTTTTTAGATACTAATATGTACCCTTAAGGTATTAATATGGACCTTTTTAGGTACAAATTTGTAGCTTTTAAAAAGGTACCACCCCAGTAACAGCTCGTGTACTTTTATTTCTAAGAGTGAAGAGCATAGGTCTCAAACTTAATTCCTGGAAGGCCGCAGCTCTGCACAGCTTTGCTCCAACCCTAATCAAATACGGCTGATCCAAATAATTAAGGTATTCAGGAGTAGTCTTGAACACCTTGATTAGTTGGATCAGGTGTGTCTGATTAGGGTTGGAACAAAACTGTGCAGAGCTGCGGCCTTCCAGGAATTAAGTTTGAGACCTATGCTTTAGAAGGAAGCATATGTTTAGCAGTGCCAGGCACGTTCCTTTAAAAGAGTCATTAGTTATAGTTACTTCTCAAAAATAGTAACTGAGTTAGCAACTGAGTTACATAATTATAAAAGTAACTAATTACAAGGAAAAGTAACTATTGCATTACTTTTAAAAATCTAACTTGTCAAATGTGTAAATATAAAACATTGTACGCTAATAGACACTATTTTAATGTTGTCATGGGACAATGTGAGAGACAATGGCTGCATGTCCTAAACTATATATTTAGATATTATTTTGTTTAATTCAGTCTAAGTAATAAGTGTTTTCGGTGGAAAAAGTTTTGTTTGCTTTGAGGTCGTGGCTTTGTCTCCTCCTTTGGTAGCAGAGCTCACGTTATCACCTGTGCAGCTACTAATATTGTGGTAGCATTGTGCTAGCAATATTGTTCTAGTCTAATGAAGCATGTGAGATGTTTCATTAGACTAGAATTACTTGACACAGATGCAGAGACTCTTTTTTTTTTTCCTGGGCACAAGTTGCACAATTCACAAACATTCTTGCCTTTCACCTCAGCAACGGAAAAATTATATTTTAAGTTTGCAAACGCTACCTTTGAACTTGTTTGATTTGCCATCATTCTGACTCCTGGTTCTTGGTGTGTGCCACTGACTGTGCTTGTGTGAACACCCACCCTACTCTGCCTCTGACTGGCAAACAATGGAAATGTACTTTATCTAAGCCAATCATCACGTTCTCAGTTGCACCATGTTCACAGACACACCAATCATCATCACTGGTTGGTTATGTTTCTCGCCCCAGTCCCAAACAAACACACCCCAGAAAGAGAGGTCCTATGGCTGGCTGAGAGAGATGCTGCTCACATAAAAGCCGCTTCAGTGTTCTCAACTATAGTAATACATTCAGGCATAATGAATTGATCCATTTATGACTTTAATAAGGATTAATTTTGAATTATTTTTCTTATTCAGTTACTGTACCTGAATACTGACTCGAACATTCGTGAATCTGGTGAAACTGTATTCAAATCGCTAAATATGTCACAGAATAACAAAATAGCGCATTGTTACAGTAGATTTTTCCAATATCATGGAGCCCTACTGTGTCGAGGACAGACTGCAATGAGGACTCTTTTCCTCCTCTTACCCACTTAAAATCAGAGTAATGT
Source organism: Danio albolineatus (assembly GCA_903798035.1). Lineage (NCBI taxonomy): Eukaryota > Metazoa > Chordata > Actinopteri > Cypriniformes > Danionidae > Danio > Danio albolineatus. The sequence continues at coordinate 2,034,403 of CAIGQQ010002602.1, forward strand.
AAAAATATAATGCAGAACAAACATTAAGCAAATTTTACACAATATCACATTTTAAGCATGGGAAGTGTAGATGTGGTTTAGATATGGATCACAACTAAAAGAACGTGTAAACGGTGTGGAGACAAAAGCTAATCACATTTAGTAAGCACTTAGTCTGCGGTGTAAATGAGGCTTAAGTCAGGGTTGTCCAGACTTTGTTCTGAAGGGCCACTGTCCTGTGAAGTTTAGTTTCAACTTGTCTGAAAGCTTCTGGTATGCCTGGTAAGACTCTGATAAGCTGGTCCAGGTGTGTTAAATTAGGGAGATAAAAAAGGAGCTTAATTATGCTAAACATAGGCACTCTGGGAGGAGGATTGGACACCCTTTTGTAGGAACACAATGTTTTTGGAGTAAATATTCTGCAACTTTTGTAGTATTTTCAATGTGTTTATTGTAAACATTCATCCATTCGTTCATTTTCCTTAGGCTTAGTCCTGTTATTTATCAGTGGTCACCACAGCGGAATGAACCGCCAGCTTATCCAGCATATTTTTCACGCAGCGGATGCCCTTCCAGATGCAACCCAGCACTGGGAAACACCCATACACTCTCACATTCACACACATACACTACGGCCAATTTAGCTTATTCAGTCCACCTATACCGCATGTCTTTGGACTGTGGGGAAAACCAGAGCACACGGAGTGAACATGCAAACTACATACAAAAAATGACGACTGATCCAACTGGGGCTCTAACCAGCAACCTTCTTGAATCAGAATCAGAAAGAGCTTTATTGCCAGGTATGTTCACACATACGAGGAATTTGTTTTCGTGACAGAGCTTCCACAGTGCAACAGAATTACAGAGACAGGACAAAAAACAGATAATAAATATATTCAAAAAAATAGAAGTAAGTGTTAAATGCAAATATACAAATGGACAAGTGTATGTACAGGTGTATTACTATATACAACATTATATGTGCAGCTGTTATGTGCAAATTGGCATGTAAAGTGTGTTGTTAAATAAGTGTATGTGTGTGTAACAAGTGTATTTGTTATGTGCAAATGGCATGTAAAGTGTGTTGTTAAATAAGTGTATGTGTGTGTAAGAGTGTACAGCAGTAGTGATGTTGGTGATGTTCTTGCTGTGAGTACTAACCACTGAGCCACCGTGTCGTCCTTATTATAAACAGTATAACAGTATTGTTTTTAATAAATTTTTTGTAAAACATTTATAGGGGCTCTAGTGACCTGAGGTATGTAATAGTGTGATTATATATTTCCTGGGAGGAATAATATAATATCCGTTGACTAAATAAGTGCAGTTCACACAAGGTGGCTTGATGACATGTTTTACTCCTAATAATCACAGGTGTAAAACAGAATAATTTCATCATCAAGACTTGGAAATAGTTTCGATTGTGGTACTGCAGAGCCATTTAATATAAATATGGTTGTCTTTAGATATGGTGAATCAGCGGTCAGCAAGCGATGTTGATTTTAAAGAGATAATACTTTTCTGAATATAGTTAAGTTTGTGATAAGCCAGATGCTGAATGTAGTAGGGAGGTGCAGATTTGACTGGCATTATTCTTTAAATTGCACAAATAAAAATTGTGAATTGAACATTTTAATGTTAATGATGAATTTCTCAGATCTTATGCTTCAACGTCCATGAAACAAAACAGGCTTTATTTCATTTGGAGTTATGAATTATTAAAAATCAGGAGAGTTTCATGAGATAGCTGCAGTCAGAGATCCATCTGAATTTTTATAATAGGTCTGGGTCACTAAAGGCCAGAGAGGGGTCTGGCTGGTGCCGTGCAATCTGAGCTGCATCCAATGCTTTTTTAATGTGACGTCACTAGCTCCATTGAGTGTGTTGTGTCTGACGTTGCATCATGAGAGATGCAGTCTCGGCTTGCATCATAAAGGCTGCATCCAGATACTATTGAAATAGCCAGGTTATGTATTAAACTATTCAAACATTTAATGTGATGTCCTCATAATCTTATTTTTAAGATATACATTTTTCTTTTTTCTGTATCAGAACAAATCTGAGATTGTCTGGTGAAGCACCTTCAGGCAAACAGACTTTTGAATATGAAATAGTTTGCTAGGCGTGATTTAAGTGCTTCCTGTTGGACAAGGCTCCATAGATTCAAGGCTGTTGACATTCTATCTCTGAAGTCTGTAAGCTGGGAATCTTCTCGCTGACAGCTGCTTGGCAAATACCACTTTATAGTGAGAAATGAGACTGGAATAGTTTTGAGAAAAAGAAAAAAATGTACAGTAATTCTTAAGTCAAGGGTGATTTTTCCACCATTGAGGTTTTTACATTTTGTTAATATGCATTCAAATGTTTCCCGTGACCACTTTTGTTTGGAATCCATTGAGAATTCCAACCACATGTACATACAGTCAGAATTATTAGCCCCCTTTATATATTTTTTTATACATTTCTAGACATAATAGTTTTAATAACTCATTTCTAACTGGTTTCATTTTTCTTTGCCATGATGACAGTACAGAATATTTTGCTACATATTTTTCAAGATAATAGTATTCGACTTAAAGTGACATTTAAAGACTTAACTAGGTAAATTAGGTAAGTCATTGTATAACGAGGGTTTGTTCTGTAGAGAATTAAAAATATATATTACTTAAACGGCCTAATAATATTCACCAGGTGACAGTAGGTAGTGCTGTCGCCTCACAGCAAGAAGGTCGCTGGTTCGAGCCTCGGCTAGGTCAGTTGGCGTTTCTGTGTGGAGTTTGCATGTTCTTCCCGTGTTCGCGTGGGTTTTCTCCGGGTGCTCCGGTTTCCCCCACAAGTCCAAAGATATGGGGTACAGGTGAATTGGGTAAGCTAAATTGTCTGTAGTGTATGGGTGTGAATGAGAGTGTATGGATGTTTCCCAGAGATGGGTTACAGCTGGAAGGGCATCTGCTGCGTAAAACAAAGGCTGGATAAGTTGGCGGTTTATTCCGCTGTGGCGACCCCAGATTAATAAAGGGACTAAGCTGAAAATAAAATAAATGAATGAAATGGTTTTACAAAAAAAAAAAAAAAAACATATTTTATTTTTATTTTAGCCTAAATAAAACACTTACGACTTTTTCCAGAAGAAAAAAATATATATATAGGAATTAATGTGAAAAAATGTCTTGCTCCGTTGAACATCATTTGGGAAATATTTGAAAGGGAATGAAAAAATTCACAGGAGGGCTAATCATTTTAACTTGAACTGTATATGGATAACAGACATATTTAAATGTTAAAAGCAATGAGGGAAACGAGGAGCCATTATAAATAAGAAATACCTACGGATACAGACTTGACAAAGGGCTCTTTTAGGACACCCTCAAAGCTAGTAAAAGAATAATGGTTTGACTGTGAGGGAAACTTGTGTGCTTTACCATTCGCCATTCTCCGTCTTCCTCTTCCCTTCCACAGTCTACAAATCCTTTCAAATGCAAATTTATATAGGGGCCAGGAATGAGGGGGGGGGGATGTCCAAGCGCAAACTCTTGTTGTAGATCTTTTCTCTGATGGTAATCTTTCTTTTTTTTCAGGACAGAGACAGCGCTGCCAGAAGGCCAGCGATCGCTTTCCTGGAAATGATCTGCATAGAAATGTAACCTTCAGAGACGCTGGAGAAGGGAAAGGTGAGAAAGGTAAAGCTGATGAGTCAAAGCTCAAACTCCCGCCTCGGTTTAGTTCTGCCCGGCTGCCCTTGTAGAGTCTGATGAGTCCAGCTTGTCTTGTGACAGGTGCTTTTCCTAATGGGAACCAGGCCAAGACGAGCTGCACTGTCTGTGGTGCACTGTGGAAAGTGCTTGTTAATGGTAAAGGATTTTTTTTTCAACTCAAGCAGGAATTCTTATGAAGATTAAAATTCTTCAGAAGCATTTGTGAGGGAAGAAAAAGTCAGAATACTGATTTATTTTTGTGAGTTTAGAGTGGAGGAAAAACTTGAGAATTACGAGATATGAAACTGGGTCCCACTTTATATTAAGTGACCATGAACCTAATAATTATCACCATGAACAATGAATAGGACAGCCTTTTGACTTTCTGTAGATTTATTTGCCCCGTTTTTTTTTTTTCTCATTTTTTACTGTGACGATTCAGGACTGAACATCAACAACGACTCATTTACAAGAACGATCACTTATCTCACTCTTCTTCTCTTATGAACACACAATGTCTCTTTCCTCAAATCGCCCTCAACGGTGCACACATGCATCCCTGGCTGGTGTCCTCTCCAACTTATTCATATTTATATAAACTACAAATAAAATAAAGCCATTTAAATATAAAAGAAACATATTCATACTCATTTTGAGGCCATTACACCACCTCAAGAGCACCAGAAGTGTTCTGCAATACATGGTGAACACATTAGATACATTGTATTTAAATTTTTTATGTACATAGCAGTTCAGGCCACTAAGTATGAAGTGGGCCCTAAAACTGAATAGTGAATAGCGGAATAGTGAGAGTTTATACACAGAATCAAACTGGAAAAGTCACTTAAGAGATTTCAACTCTTAATTTCAATCTAAATTTTGAGATGGAAAAGTCAGAATTGTGAGTTATAAACTTTGATTTACGAGGAAAACAGAATTGTAAGATATCAAATCAGAATTTTAACACTTTCTTTTCACAGTTCTGAGTTTTCAACACTGAGTACGTTTACAGGGACACCAATAATCCGATTTTAATACGATTAAGATAATACTCTGATTTAGAGTCTACTATGTAAACTGTGTAAACTGTACTATGTAAATTTTTGATTAATTTAATCCGATTAAGGTCATAATCAAACTAAACAGAAATCGAATTAAGTCATGTGGAGTATGCCAATTTTAGTCGTATTATTGAAGTGGCATTCAAGATTCTGTGCACCTACTGAGTCAGTAAAGGACCACAGACACACACATCAAGAAATGCAGAGTTTTTTTTCCAATACGTCATGCGGTATCAAATTCCATTAAAACAACAATCTTCCAGCACTTCATACTTGCATACAATATCTCGTTTGTCACAGGTGCTTGCATGAAATGTTCCTGAATGAATGTGAAAGTGCCAAACTGCAATTAAAGTTGACAAATTAAAAATTAAACACACAAAATTACATGAAACTACAGAGGAAATGTGGATAACTCGATGACGCAATGACATTAATCTAATTATGTGCTATAACATGTAAAACGGGGTCATGAAAGGAACATTCAAAAAGCAACTCATGTAAACACTTTAATCATATTGTTGACTTATTCACATTAAGGCAAATAATTCAATTGAATTACTGATGTCCATGTAAAAGTAATCACTGAATAGCAAGGGGAAACCTCCGTTTCAAGAATATATAAAAAATATAAACCTGGAATTCTTGGAATATTCTCAAATGCGAAGAACATTTTTCATCATTTATTTATTTTCCTCAATTCTGAGGAAAATAGTTTTTAGGTTTGTAAATTTAATTAATTTAAGAGATGTCAAGCTAAAGGTTGGATATACAATAAGTCTTTTTTGCCTCCAGAATGTGTCAGAAGTTTCAGCTCAAAATAGCCATCAGATCATTTATTATACCCTGTTGAAAATGTCAGTTTTTGTATTAGAGGGAATTGTAGCTAATTAAATTAAATTAAATTAAATTAAATTAAATTAAATTAAATTAAAATGAGCTGGATCTTCCCTCCCACTCAAAGTAGGCTCTCCCCACAAACTTTTATGACATTTCGCTTGAAAAAAAGATAACGAGGGTTGGATGTTAGGATAAACACTGTAAAATGACAGATACCAACTTGATGAAACCATAACACGATGAATCCGAGACTCACATTCACAAAAGCCACATTAAGATGAATGAGCCACACACAAATTCCATTACAATGTTCGCTGTGTGCGCCTTTATATGAGAAGGTGGTAGGTCCCAGCTCAAACTCTTGTTTGGAGCACACACACAAACAAACACAGACTCACGTTTAATGTATTGTACTGATTTTGCTACTCTGCTCGCAACAAATGTGACAGGATGCCCACCAAACAGGTAAATGTGCTGCTTATAGTTAATGTTCAAAAACCTGATTTAATGCCCACAAACCAGGACTTCTGTTGTGTGATTAAAGCATCCTCGTTTATAGTTGTGTACACACTATGCAGCTGTGCTGATTCCTGCGTTTATGTAGCCTAAAATAAAGTATAGTTCAGAATGCTATATAAAATACAAAGTGTACCACTTACTGCTTTTTGAAGTGTGGCCTCAAAATCGCCGGGATTTGTATCTTATTGATTTGTATCCTATTTGTATCCATGAAGCTTTAGAAAAAAGACTTGTGTTTCTATCACTCCAATAGGACTGTGGACACCCTATACTGAGAAAGTTGATTGTGCATGATAGGTGCCCTTTTATTAGTTCATGGTGCGAATTCTGATGGTCAAAGAGATTGCAGCAGGCTCATTCTGAAAACGTACCTCTATATACATTTCTGGAGAGTGTCAAATACGTAAAAAGTTTTTGTTTTCGCCAATCCACCAGAGGTCGCTGTGTATTCTTATTGAGATCTCAAATTTCTTTTGCAAGTTCCATTCGTGTCTAAACTCAACCGACAAATTTAAGAAGCAATCCAGAAAAAGCAAAGCCCTTGCCTGATTTATACCACGTTTTCAAATTTTACCACATTCTCACGCTGTTATTTTTATTTTATTTTTGGCTTCTGTTTATGTCTTTTCTGCTTCCTGGAACCGTTCTTCATCAGATTCGAACCCCGTAATCGAGATCATCTCCTCTCTGTGTTTTCAGAATGAGCATATTCTGATGGTCAAAGAGATTGCAACCCAGGCTCATTCTGAAAACGTACCTCTATATACATTTCTGGAGAGTGTCAAATACGTAAAAAGTTTTTGTTTTCGCGAATCCACCAGAGGGCGCTGTGTATTCTTATTGAGATCTCAAATTTCTCTTGCAAGTGCCATTCGTGCCTAAACTCAACTGACAAATTTAAAAAGCATTGCAGAAAAAGCAAAGCCCTTGCCTGATTTATACCACGTTTAAAAAATTTACCACATTCTCACGCTGTTATTTTTATTTTATTTTTGGCTTCTGTTTATGTCTTACCTGCTTTCTGAAACCGTTCTTCACTGGACTCGAACCCCGTAATCGTGGTCATCTCCTCTCTGTGTTTTCAGAATGAGCCTATGTTGGAAGATTGTATGTCCACGCATACGGTTGAAGTCAGAATTATTAACCCTCCTGTATTTTTTTTTTTTTTTACCCATATTTCTGTTTAACAGTAAGAAGATTTTTTTAACACGTCTAAATCATTGCTTTTATTGCTTTCAGTGTTAAATGTTAACTCTGTAAAGGTTTATCTGGAACTGAATGAAGATATCGAGCGTTGGCTTCAGCTTTTAGCCTCAGTGGTTCAGAAGCAGCTCTTCTTCAGGAAGGCTGCTGTTTTGTACATCGATGTCTGAAAATAGCACTCAGTGTTTTTAATCCCTTCTACTTGACTGGACCTCTTCTGCCTGGCTCGAGCTAAAGAAAGCCTTTTAGGCCGTTTTAAGTGCATCAGAAGCTGTGCATTTATAGACTCTTTGCAAAAAGCATGCTCGGTTTGGACTGTTTATAGATTTTTAGATGTCTGCCACAGCCTTATTGACTCTAGTTTATTTTCCGGTGGTTCTGTTTTTATTGCTTATATTTATCCAGTATCGGACAGTTGTCTCAGAGCCTATTTTCTAACCAGTTTTCAATGATTAAGTGTTATTTAAATACATTTACAAAAGGAAAAATATTTACATTTATACACTTTTTATATACCTAATATATTCTTTTCTATACACCTTTTATATCAATAATATACCTTTTATATGATTTTATGTGTAACATTTTGTTTTTATCTTATTTCACTTTATTTTACAAAAAAATGTTTACCTATTATAGTGCAGATTTAGATAGCTATTGTTTAGGGTATTCAATTCAATTTTTTCAATTCAAATAGGGTAATTGAATGAATATAAGCATAATTTTATGAAGATAACAAAAATGAACATACAAAAATAATATTGTGTAAGCACAATTTTATTATTGACAATTTAGCATGATTGTTTTAAACTGTATATTTAACTATATTTATAAAAATACATTTGATATTTTTAAAAAGTGTACAAATTGAAATTATAAAATATAACTATTGTAATTTTGTTTAATTAAATGAAACAATAATGCATTAGTAACAGTAGTGGTAACAATAATAATAATAATAACCATATTTAAATAGATAAATACATAATAATCAATATGTTTTAAATGATGATATAATAATAATAATAATAATAATAATAATAATAATAATAATAAAAAGATTAAAGAAACTGAATTAAATAGTAGATAAACAGATAAGCACATAAATAAAATATTGAATTCAAATAATACTACTACTACTACTACTAATAATAATAATATATTTATAATATTTATAAGTAATGTTTAAATAGATAAATATATTAATGAATAACAATCAACTTATGTTATATTTATTTATTTTATTTATACTTATTAATTAATAATTATAATAATAATAATGATTATTATTAATATTATTCTTATTCTTATTATTCTTCTTCTTCTTCTTCTTATTATTATAACAGCAATAATAATAATAATAATATTAATTATTATTACTATTATTATTATAATTATAGCAATAATCATCACCAAAAAGTAGTTGAACAGATAGATAAATAAATAATCAACATTTTAATTAATAATAATCACCGTATTTATATAGATAAATAAATAATATTCAACATAATTTTGAGTATTTTATTTATTTATTTATTTTTAATTAATGATGATTATAATAATAATAATAATAATAATAATAATAATAATTATTATTATTATTATTATTATTATTATTATTATTATTATTATTA
>CAIGQQ010002602.1:2043346-2061043 GCA_903798035.1 Danio albolineatus
ATTATTATTATTATTATTATTATTATTATTATTATTATTATTATTACCATATTTAAATAGGAAATAAATAATCAACACATTTAGTTATTATTAGTAACAATAACAACTATCATCATCATCATCATCATTATTATTATTATTATTATTATTATTATTATTTATAACTGTCCCAACAGCACCATGATTACTATTTTAAATGTCTGTCTTTCACCAGTAATTCGTGCCATTGCTTTTTTTTGTCCAAATTGACCAAACTGGAGATCATCACTTTTAAAAATCATTCATGCTGGTCTCATCTGTCTGATGGACCTCATCAAAGTGAGATAAGAGACAACGAAACGCCACGACTGAAGCTGCCAGAGAGGCTTGTGGCTTCAGGGCGAAGGGTAATTAAGCTGGTTAATAGCGTGTGTCTAATTAGGATGATAGTTCATTCTTGCAAGCTCTTTTCACAAAGCAAACAATGGCTCAGTGTCTGCGAAGAGCGCCGTCTTTTCATGTCAGCCCGCTTTTGTCTTTGAGCTGGATTTGTTGCGGTCTCTTCAGTAGCGTCCAGTACAGACAGAGCCTGAAATTAACACTCACTAAAGCTCTGAATGTGAGAAAGAAGATGATGAATAAGAAGAAAACCAGTGTTGAAGATATAAAATAGTGTTAATTTCCAGTTGGCCTTTTTTATGAATTCTTTCAGTGGATTAGACCAAAACATCTGTTAAAACGACTAAATGATTATCAGATTGCAGATTGGATGTGCTGGATGTTTGACTGTGATGTTTTACAATTCAGTTCAATTCATCTTTATTTCTAGAGCGCTTTTACAATGTAGAGTGTGTCAAAGCAGCTTAACATAGAAGTTGTAGAAACTGAAACTGCTTCAGTCCAGTTTTCACAGTTGAAGTTCAGTTTACTTTAGTTCATGTCAGTGTAGTTTAAATGTACACATGAGCAGCTCGTGATAACAGTGTTTTCAATGTCTTAGAGCAGCTCAGTTTGTAGTAAATGATCAGTATATGTTCACTTTAATTAATGCAGTTTTTCATGAGAATGGTTTATAAATCGGCATAATATATATATATATATATATATATATATATATATATATATATATATATTCTAGCTTTGTATTCTGGTTTTCAAAAATGGTATAGATATTTTAGTTTTTTTTTCTTTTTTCAAATTCTAAAATATGCTATCATATCGATCTAAATTATTAAATATTTTAACTTTTTTGTTGAATCTATCATATTATTATGATTATTATGATTATGATGATGATGATGAGAAATTATTATTATTATTATTATTATTATTATGTAAATAATATATGAAATAAGAAATAAATGCTATAAAACACAATATAAATTGCTTTAGTTAAATGTTTTTGGTTTTTATTATTATTATTTGTATTACTTATATTTCTATTAGTACTACTGCTTTATTATTATTATTATTATTATTGAGTAGATAATTTAATTTAGTATTTTTTATTATAAAATATATTATGATATAAATTAAAATTATGAATTTTTAAATTATGTAATAATATTTTGTTTAGTCATTTAATAATAATAATAATTATTATTATAATTATATAATTATAATTATAATTATTATTACTATTATCATTATTGTTGTTGTTGTTATTGTTGATGTTGTTATTGTCATTCATTCATTCATTTTCTTTTCGGCTTAGTCCCTTTATTAATCCGGGGTCGCCACAGCGGAATGAACCGCCAACTTATCCAGCATTTGTTTTACGCAGCGGATGCCCTTCCAGCCACAACCCATCTCTGGGAAACACATTCATACATTGTCATTCACACACATACACTACGGACAATTTAGCTTACCCAATTCACCTGTACCGCATGTCTTTGGACTGTGGGGGAAACCGGAGCACCCGGAGGAAACCCACGCAACCACGGCGAGAACATGCAAACTCCACACAGAAATGCCAACTGGCCCAGCCGGGGATCGAACCAGCGACCTTCTTGCTGTGAGGCGAATGTGCTAACCACTCGGCCACCGTGGCGCCCATGTTGTTATTGTTATTATTATTATTATTATCATTATTATTATTATTATTATTATTATTATTATTATTATTGTTGTTGATGTTGTTATCATTATTACATTTATTATTGTTGTCATTATTATTATTATTATTATTATTATTATTATTATAAAACAATATATGAAATTACAAATATTATAGAAAACAGAAAATGAAATACTTTACCGTAAAATCGTGTTGACTTTTGAATTTAATCTTCTTATTTTCTTTATTACTTTTATTAATTTTCTATTAGTACTATTGTTTTAATATATAACATTTTTTAAGTATTTATATTTATTATTATTATTGTAAGTAGTGTACTAGTAGTAGTAGAACACAAGGCTAGAACAATTCTTTATACTTTTTCAGTTTTCTGAAGTGACTGGTCACTGTCAGCTGTGGTAGGCTGTTAGTTTAGTGCTCTTGTCAGAAACACTCAGCCCAGGATGTGCTCTGTTGGTTTGAGGGCCTGTTGGCAGAGAGTACACACCACTGCCATTCAAATAGTCAACATTGTTTATATATTACTTTTCCCTCTGAACGCTTTACACTTGTTTGCCGTGTCGCTGCCAGCTGATGGACAAATGAGAATGTACCTGGTTTTACCACTCTCTCTTTTTCCTGTGCAGAGAAGTGGTGACAGAGAGGTAATTGAAGCGGGAAGAGTTATCCTGATAACCGCTCAAGTCTGACGGAGGATTTTAAAGAGAGAGGATATTACAGTGTATCACATCATATTTCTGTAATGCTGACGGCTTCAAAAAATGAAGAAAAAAATGACCTCTATATCATGACTTTCCATACATGACCAGTCAAATGAATTATTTCTCATTCTGATTACATACCCCTATATACATTTCTAGGAAGAGCAAAATATGTCCCAGGAACTACATTTTTTTTTTTTTTTTTTTTTAGTTTTTTTTTTCTGCCCGAAGCCACTGTGTATGCATTTTGAGATCTCAAATTTCTCTTGCCTGTGCCTTTCACTCTTGTCTGTGCCTGCTGTTCTCATGTAAATCCACCAGAGGCGCTGTTGACTAACTGACTGGTTGACTGACCAACCGATGATCCCTCCCCCTCCACTAAACCCAACCACTAGTAGTTTAAAAAGCACCGATTGACCTGCCCACCCACTTCCCTAAACCCCACCAGCAGTGTTTTGAAAAACAATCCAAAAAATGAAAAGCCGTCTGATTTTTATCTTGTTATTAGATTTTACCACATTCTCACCCTGTTATTTACTTTATTTTATTCATTTATTTATTTTATTTGTTTTTGTCTTACCCACTTTTTGGAACTATTCTTCCCTGGACTCGAACCCCATCGTCGCAGGCTGCCAACGTATGCGTCGAGCTACCGGACAAACTGGTAACAGCGGAAAAGCCGTCCACATGCAGTTAAGCGGTCAGCTGGTAAGCAAGAAAAGAAACTGCATCATATCGCCCTGTAGCATTCATTTTTAAAGATGAAATGCAGCCATACATAGCTCTGGCTACATAATTCGTGATATCCAAAAACGTACTGTATGAAGGGCAATGATTTTGAATTATTTTACTTTTGGGATAAGCCTTCTGTTGATCTTCTAGTCTTCTGTTGACCTCTGCTGACGTTTCTTTATTTTTCACTGTCTTTCTTGATGATTTTAAACCAGATTTGTTTATCTATAAACACGATCAGTTGTGTAATTGTCTATCACTTTTGACCAGAAGGTGGCGTGGTTTTACACTGATATGATAACTGAAGTTTATTTATAAACTAAATTGGAGAGGATCACATGCTTATGATTGCTTGCAGCTGGTCCCGCATTATACAATTTATGATTCACCAATCAGACGATTCGCCACTATAAATACTCTAAGTTCTATATCTTCGTTTTGAAGAATCCCCCTTTTACCCCTACTCCTCCTACTTTCCTAGATGGGTGGCACGGTGGCCCACTGGTTCTAGTCCTTACCAAGCCGGCTGGCGTTTCTGTGTGGAGTTTGCACATTCTCCACGTGCTCGCGTGGGTATTTCTCGGGTTCCCCAGTTTCTTCCCACTGTCCAAAAACATGCAACTTTAGTTAATTGACTAATCTAAATCGGCACCATAGACATGCTCCTAGTAAGTAGGTATCTCTTAAGAGCAATCACTATCTGATCATTGGCTACTACAGCAGGGGAGTTCTCGAGATCTACCTGAGCTCAAACTCCCCTCTTGTCTTGCAAATGGGAGGGAGCCCCAGGCCCGAGGATCTTATGAGCTCAGGGCTCTCTCCCGGGACAGCATGTCAAACTAGCTTTATAATCAGTCATCAGCTAAGTGTGAACTCTTGAAAGCATTGTAGAAATTCATTCTATGCATCATGCTATCAATCAAATCAATATAGTTTGATCCACTTTTCCTAAATATAAGGCAAACTGTCTAGAGTGAGTTCATCAAAATTTAATAGAGAATGCGAAAAAAAAAAATCTCACACACCAGCCTGCATTAATTGTGTGGTTTTAATATATTTTTTCATGCTTTTGGTCTCCTTCATAGTGTTCATATTTAAAATTCCCAACACACACACTGAAATTCATCCTTAGCATTGCATCAGTCTAGATCCCCAGCATGTGCTCATCATCAGCATCAGCCGCTCTTCTGTCTATGTGGATTGTGTTGTAATTATAGGAGTTGTAAGTTAACGGTGGTGTTGAAGAGTGTCACACATGTGCAGCTGCTAGAAATGCGAGGTGTCTGGTTTGACGGGACGCTCTGGCCTTCACACCTCTCTTACCTCTCTAGTGTGAGATTGAAATAATGCCGCAGGAAATGAGCATCCGCCTGACGGGACGGTCCTCTAAGGCATTCAGCCTCAATCCCGCAGGGATCTCAAGGCAGATTTGCCAAAGGCTGCTCTCACATTCATGCATTTTTAAAGAATCAATTTACACACAAAAAACAATGAAGCTTTCACGTCTGCTTTGATGATGGCTCCCATTAAAAATCAATAGTGGAACAAATGAAAAAAATTATGTTCAGATTTTTGTCAGTGGAAATATGCTCAAAAATAGTCAAAAGACTGAAAGACACTGTAAACAAATTATTGCTGACTTAATTTTTTTTAGCTGAATCAATTGAACTTTTCTAGTCATCTCAACTTACATCAAGCAAACTGACTGAAAATACTAAGCTAAACTTTGTATAGCTTGAAGAGGTGGTCCAGAGTGTATTTTTAAGGCTTGCTTGGGGTTATAAGATGCAAAGCAATGTGTGCTCATGCTTCATTTGTAGAAAAACATGTAATTTTTTTATAAATCTTACTTTGATAATTTGTTTACTACTCAGCTAACATGAAAACAAATGTCATGTTTTCTAGTTCCTCCAAAGGCCTGATTGGTCAGCTAACATAATGTGCTGCGATTCGTGGATCAGCTCCACGTCACCAGGAAAAGCGTCACACCTCTAATAGCACACACGTTTGCGTTGTGTAATTACTGTCAGCCAGTTTAGCTGTTAACCGTATCAGTTTGAACCTGAATCAGACAGAAAATGAAAACAGACACAGCTGAACCTCACGCCTGCTCTCTAAAATAAAATCTAACAAGCATCTTCCACGTATATTCAGAATAAGCATGTGAAAGTAATATGAAACATTCACATATCTTTAGCGAGTTGGTTATTTGAGATGTAGAGAGTCTTTACAGCGATTTGATGGATGATTATGAATTTGTAGCTAAATTGTTAGCATTTCCCATTGTTTACATCCTTGTTTACATCCTCGCTTCAACATATCATTAATGCTAGAAACTATGCATGTAATAGATCACTGTGTCGCCCCCTATACGTCATGCAAATTCTTACAGCTTCTTTTGTATGAAAAGTTGTGGTTTTTTAAAAGGAGTCATATCCACAAACTCCACCCCTAAAGCCAACAATTATTGGGGAATGAGCAAATCATGCAAAAAATATACGAATGATATCATACAAATGCTACTAAATCAAAAAGCTACACATTTCTGTGGGACTGATCATGTGATACTGCAGGAACGAATGACTGACTGACTCATTTATTCATTCATTCATTTTCCTTCAGCTTAGTTTCTGATTTATCAGAGGTCGCCACAGTGGAATGAACCACCAACTATTCTGGCATATATTTTACACAGCAGATGCCCTTCCAGCTGCAACACAGTACTGGGAAACACCATACACTCTAGCATTCACACACACTCATACACTACGGCCAATTTAGCTTATCCAATTCACTTATACAGGATGTCAGCAAGGAGAAGATGCTAACTCCACACAAATGCCAAATGGCCCAGCCGGCACCTGAACCAGCAACCTTTTGTTCCATAATGCTAACCACTGAGCCACCATGCAGCCCAATGACTAATAATTAAAAATGAGGTGTATATTAAGGCTGCACAATATATCGTTTCAGCTTAAATATCACAATGTCTGATTCACAATAGTCATATATTGTAGGATCTGCGATGTTGAGTCTTAATTATAGTTAACCAGGAGCCACAGAATGTAGAGTCACTTCAGTGTTTAACCACAATAGAGTGAAAGATTGTAATTAGCTTGTGATTTTAAGGCCTGTACAGTAAATGCAAGCATTTCAGGAGTGTTTAAAACATTTGGGCACAAGAAATTATGACAAAGATTAATTAGATTTCATTATATACAGTATACGATAAAGGCTATATAGTGCGATTTTTAAATTTGTATTGCAAAAAGAAAGTTTTTCTTACTTGGAATTCTTGTTTCTAGTCCAAATATCTACATTTCAATTTGAAAACGAGATTATTATGACAACCCCCAAGCCCCCATTCACAAATTATTACTTTGTTTTAAGGATTCTGTACCTGAATACTGTTGGACTCCCCATAAAAATGTCAAATAGAGTTATTCAAAGCAAAAAAAACAAACAAAACAAAAAATGGTGAAACTGTATCTTCATTGCAATTTTGCAGAAAAATAAAATATTGCAATATAAACTTATTACAGCGTCACGTTGGCGCAGTGGGTAGCACGATCGCCTCACAGCAATAAGGTCACTGGTTCGAGCCCTGGCTGGGTCAGTTGGCATTTCTGTGTGGAGTTTGTATGTTCTCCCCAGGTGTCCTCTGGTTCGCTCCGGTTTCTCCCGCATGTCCAAAGACGTGTGGAATAGGTGAATTGAGCGAGCTAATTTGTCTGTATGTATGTGTGTGAATGAGTGTGTATGATTGTCTCCCAGTGATGGGTTGCAGCTGGAAGGGCATCCGCTGTGTAAAACATATGCTGGATAAATTAGTGGTTCATTCTGCTGTGGCGACCCCTGATTAACAAAGGGACTAAATTGAAATGAAAATGAGTGAATGAATGAATGAATGAATAAACTTTTTACAATATCGTACAACCCTAGTTTATAGTTAACTGAATATAGCCCGTTTAAATTACGATGATGCTTTAGAATATTAGTGTGTTTTAATTTAAATAAACGGCGCCACGGTGGCCGAGTGGTTAGCACATTCGCCTCACAGCAAGAAGGTCGCTGGTTCGATCCCCAGCTGGGCCAGTTGGCATTTCTGTGTGGAGTTTGCATGTTCTCCCCGTGGTTGCGTGGGTTTCCTCCGGGTGCTCCGGTTTCCCCCACAGTCCAAAGACATGCGGTACAGGTGAATTGGGTAAGCTAAATTGTCCGTAGTGTATGTGTGTGAATGACAATGTATGAATGTGTTTCCCAGAGATGGGTTGTGGCTGGAAGGGCATCCGCTGCGTAAAACAAATGCTGGATAAGTTGGCGGTTCATTCCGCTGTGGCGACCCCGGATTAATAAAGGGACTAAGCCGAAAAGAAAATGAATGAATGAATTAATTTAAATAAACACAAACACTTGAGTCGTCATCATTCCAAACTTTTGACCATTATTTTATGCATTATGTAAAATGCGACCCTCCAGAATAAAAAAAAACTAACACAACAGTCCTCTGGAAAGCCCATCAAACAAGATGGAAATCTGCAATCCATTCCCAATCGCATTTTAATTTGCAAATTAAAGTTAGCCAGCTGATCGAGCTGGCTGCATCTGAAACTAAATCCCACCGAGTCAGCAATCCCTAATGCAATTCAAACAGAGCCAAGGAGATTTGAGCGATTCCTGCCTGGACCGAGCCAAGGCAAAGACTCAGAGATCCATGCTGATGTTTTGCTGCATTATGACTCACGCAGAGAGACCCAGCCAACCCAGTGCATCCGTATCGCACATTAATCTCGCTGCGGGGGTACTGATCCCGGATCAGGCGCTTCACCTGCCTGCACTGATCTGCATCATTCGAGTCCAGGAGGGGAAAGCGACCCTGAAAAGCGGCTTGTGCTGTGCAGGTTTTATGTAGCAGACGGCTGGAGTTCAGCCTGAGCTCACAGCATCCGGTCTGAGCTGAGCACGGGTCACCTTCATCACACTTCAGAACTGTAAGGTGAATCCAAGAGCAATAGCAGACCTGGGAATACACTAATGATGGTGTTAATAATAATAATAATTATAATAATAATGATACAAATGGTGGCACGGTGGCTCAGTGGTTAGCACTGTCGCCTCACAGCAAGAATGTCAATGGTTCGAGCCCTAGCTGGGCCAGTTGGTGTGTCTGTGTGGAGTTAACATGTTCTCTCCTTGTTTGCATGGGTTTCCTCTGGGTGCTCCAGTTTCCCCCACAGTCCAATGACGTGGTATAGGTGAATTGTGTAAACAAGATTGTCCGTAATGAATGGGTGTGTGTGTGAATACGAGAGTGTATGGGTGTTTCCAAGTGATGGGCTGCAGCTGGAAGGGCATCTGCTGTGTAAAACATAAGTTGGTGGTGACTGAACCGTGTGTTCGCTGTGATGATGAATAAAGGGACCAAGCCGAAGGGAAATGAATCAATGAATAATAGTAGTAGTAGTAGTAGTAATAATAATAATAATAATAATAATAATAATTTTATGTAATAGTTCTAATATAATTTACGTTATTTAATAACTTTCAATTATTAAAACAATTATAAAACTGTTTTAAAATGAGTAGTAGTAACCAATTAATAATAATAATAATAATAATAATAATAATAATAATTAATAGCTTAAACTATTAAAACCATTATATAACTATTATGTAATATTAATTAAATAATAAATTATAATATTTATAATTAATATTATTAATTATTATTAAATACCAAATGCTAGTAATGATACTTTGATGTAATAATTATACATTTCATTATTTAATAGTTTAAATTATAATTTAAATGATTAAAACAATTATATAATTGTAGTAGAATGATTGTTGTAGTAAACAATAATCATCATAATCATTTATTTATTATGAAACATTTTAATGATGCAATTTAAATTTTATAATGTTACATTTTATTTGTTTACAGTAGTCATCGTAGTAGTATTTATTGTTGTTATTGTAGTATTTAGCGTTGTTGTTGATGATGATGATACCAATAATAATAAACATGTATTAATTTATAATAAAAAAGCTTTAATTTATATTAGGATACAATGATACAATGAACTGTTGCAGTAGTCATTGAAGTAGTAGAATAAGTAATTATTTTAAGTATAATACTATAATAATAATAAACATTTTAATTTATAATAAGATAATTACATGTATTATTGTATGGGATGGGTAACACAGTGTGTAGCACTGTCAGCTCACAGCAAGAAGGTTGCTGGTTCGAGCCTCGACTTAGTTTGCATTAGTTTGCACAAGTCCAAAGACATGCACTATAGGTGAATTGGGTAAGCTAAATTGTCCATAGTGTGAATAAGAGTGTATGGGTGTTTCCTAGTGATGGGATGCAGATGGAAGGGCATCCGCTGCGTAAAACATATGCTGAATTTGTCGGTTCATTCAGCTGTGCCAACCCCTTATAAATAAAGGGACTAAGCTGAATATAGAATGAATGAATGTATTATCGTAGTACTAATGATAGTAAACTTTGAATATTATATATTTATTATAGTATAATAAAACAATCACATTGTGATAATATAGTGTGATATAAATTTAACATTTCTAATAGGTCAGGGGTTCTCAAACTAAGTCCTGGAGGTCCGGTGTCCTGCAGATTTTAGCTTCAACTTGCCTCTACACACATACAAGAATGTACCCTAGAAAGACCTTGATTAGCTAGCCCAGGAGTGTCTGATTGGGGTTGGACACCAGCCCTCCAGGACCGAGATTGAAAACCCCTGCAATAGATGATGATCTAAATTTATAATAAAAAAATAAACATACTATTGTTGCTCTCATAACAGTAATTTTAGACAATAATAATAATAATAATAATAATAATAATAATAATAAATAATGATAAAATTCCAAACTAATATGACTTTCTTCTAAAGAAAGAAAGAAAGAAAGACAGAAAGCCATGCAAGTTTGGAACGCCATGAGCATGAATAAGCGCATGACAATTTTCATTTAGAGGTGAACTTCAAGATAGACAAAGAAACTCAGAGGTCTGAAATTGAGTTCCATGGTGCATTCACTTCAAAGAAGACTTCAGCTTTATAGTAGCAGTGTTTTATTCAGCCGTCTGACTGTGAACATCTGATTTATTAAAAAGATCTGCCTGCACTGTTTGATGTCTCGGCTCGTGTACACTTCACATTTTCTTCCCTTTTTTGATCAATGAACGAGGAAAACTGCGTTCATTCATTCAGTCGCATCACTTTTTGTTTTCCTTTTTTGTCTCATATTTTTAGGTAAGACTGGTTTGTTACACCTTTATAAGGATAGTGCCTGTTTGAAAAGGTTTCGATGATTGCAGAAATTTGAGTTCCAGTGGTGATGTCGCAGACTCTGATATATGTTTTATGTATTAAACACAACATAATTTGTTTTGGATTTGTTTAGGTTACAATATTTGGTCTCAGTAATCTATATATTAAATATATTCATCTTTATTTATTAAATGCGTTATTTATCAAAACGCAGCCTTTGATTTGTTTAGGATTATTAAGGTCAGCAGTTGGAGTGCACCCGAACTACACTTCCCATAATCATTTGCACCTCACACCTGATAACACTTTCCTGGACTCCTGGAACCATCTATTCTATTTAAGACACTGACAAACGTGCATCAATGCGAAGACTTGTTTTCATGATAGGGACGTTTCTGAGCATTTCTTCTTGTTCCCTGTACCCTTGTTTTGCACCATGGGACTGTTGACGTTTGGATTGTTTGTCACCTGCCCCCGACCTTTGCCTGTTTTACAGATTACTCTTGTGGATTAACCCTGACGTTGTTGTTTGCCCCTGATTTGACCCTGCTTACCTTGACCAGCCTCATTTATAATAAACTGCATTTGTATCCTCACTCTTGTCTTACACTCCACTTAGATCATTAAAATAGAGCCCAGAAATATTCTCCTTATGGAAATACAGTAGGCCTACCATAAGATTAACACAGATAAACCACATACTGTTGCAATTGTTGATTCTCACGAAGTTCCATCAGTCACAACATCTTTATCTGTATACTATTCAACTAAAGAAATATCTGAATTCTTTCTGGGTTGCGACTGGAAGGGCATCCGCTGCGTAAAACATATAGTTGGTGGTTCATTCCACTGTGGCGACCCATGATAAATAGGGGACTAAGTCGAAGGAAAATTAATGAATAATATCTAAATTCATCACATTTCTTTCTGTTGAACTGTTGGCAAATGTATACATTACCACATCAGTTCAGCTTCGTGCTAGCTTTGTTAGCCATCATGCATGACGTAGCATGGCTAATGAGGTGTATCATGTGGATGTCTGGCAGTCTCTCATCCAGCATTGACCCTCTTATTGATTTTCAGAGGCTGCAGGCACAAACAGATCGAGGGTGTATTGGCAGCTGAGAGAAGAGCCTGTCGATGAAGCAGGATTAGCATGAGCTGCGATCATTAAGCACTAGCAGACGGCCCGCGGCTAAGAAAAGCAGGCTTCGCACTTGTTGTTTTGTTTGCGCTGTGCCCCTGTATGCCTGGACTACAGTAAAGGACATTCAGCTGAGCTCACAGATCAGTTTTCCTCTTCCTTCAGACGATATCTGATCTCTGACTGATCATTAGCTGCAGAAATAATCACCAGCACAAACGACAGAGAAAGGCAGTAGCATTGGTGAGGTAAACTAACACCGGATGTCTGTATTGGGTTATTTTGCGTTTGAGTTTTGTGTAATAATGACATTTTTTTTTTTTTTCGATATTACATTTTTAATACCTAAATTACAAAAATAATCTAAATATCAGTAGACTCCGGCAGGGCTGCCCTTTGTCACCAATTCTGTTCATAATTTTTATGGACAGAATGTCAAAGTGCAGGCTTGGGCTGGAGAGGGTCCGGTTCAGGGTCCACAGGATTTCATCTCTGTTATTCGCAGATGAGGTTGTTCTGTTGGCTTTATTGAACTTGGACCTTCAGCATGCACTGGGGCAGTTTGCTGCCCAGTGTGATGCATCTGTGATGAGAATCAGCACCTCCAAGTTCGAGGCCATGGTGCTCCACCGGAAAAAGGTGGTTTGCCATCTCCAGGTTGGAGGAAAGTCCTTACCCCAGGTGGTGGAGTTCAAGTATCTTACAGTTTCTTTCATGAGTGAGGGAAGGATGGAATGTGAGATTGACAGTCAGATTAGTGCAGCGTAGGGGTGGGCGATATGGAAAAAATGTCATATCACAATTTTTTTTGGGGAAATCACGATTCACGATTTTTATCCCGATTCTTTTTCAAGTTGGTTTCTTTAGACTATTTTGCAAGTTACAAAGGTACAATACAACCAAACTAATGTCCCCATATAAAAATATACTCTTACCATGTATGTTTAAGAATATTTTAATCAAGTGAAGATTTAATACATTTTGTTCAGTCGAAAAACTGCTGCTATAGTTATGAAGTGACATGCGGCTGTTCAATACAGCACGAGCTGCAGTTGAAGGCTGCACAAAGCGTGAGTCACCTGACATTAAGCGAGTGGCGCGGGCAGCCGAAAAGATTTGGATATGATTGGAGAAAAGGCCTTTTGCACAATGCCCTGATACTGTTAATAGAGATGTAATGATTAGCTGATTGTACAATTAACCTTGCTTAAATTCATTATGGTTAATTAATCGTAAAGATTTCTCAATGCCATGTTTCTGTTGCACAGAACAAAACTGCTGCAACTAAATAAAGTTATGCCAACTGTGTGCTAGTTTAAAGTTCCGAGCTTATACCGAGGCTATTTCTCACACAAATTAGATTAACCATATAGATTATTAGATTAACTATAGCAGCAGGCCGTTCACATCTCGTGTCTTTTGCGCACGCAAATTCATTATTCCTAATGAATCTGTGCGCATATTGAGAGACGTGCGCGCATGGCTCGCAGGTAGACCTTCACGCGCACACAGTAGAATTTCTCTCCCGCTGTAGTGGTGAGAGTTGTGCGTAGCTTTCATTGCAATGTGAACAAAAGATACAATCGATGGTATTATTACAATTTATTAAAATGTTTATGTATGTATGAACGCAGATAATAACAACAGTTCATTAAAATTCTTGGCTAATATATAGCTTAAATTAACATTAGACAAATACTATTTTTTATTTATTCTTATTTTTATTTATTTATTAATTGTTCTGTCATTTATTTTGATTGTAAACTTATCACTCACTTTAAATCAAAAACCTTTTCATTAATTTTTAAGTACAAAGAAAGAAATGGACTATAGTTTGTTGTTTATTAATATTTTGTGCTGTATTTGGTCACTGAGCAGCAATAAACAACACTTTAAAATATATGCAGTTTTCTTATGATTTTCTAAACAGTGTTTTGAATTTAATAAATGCATAATAATCCTGATAACTGTGAAACCATGATTATTCTTTAGACTATAATCATATATCCAAAATCTATAACTCTTGCATCCCCTTCAATTAATTTAAAATAATGTTTTCCAAGTGATCTTTAACAAACCAAATTTTTTTACAGTATTTCCTGTCAAACAAAACTAATTCTTCTAGAGTCATAATAAGTCTTATTTCTTATAGTTTATTTCTTGAATAAAAGCAGTTTTTAATTTTTTTAAAATACAATTTTAAGGTCAGTATTAAGAGCCAACTTAAGAAGTATTTACTGTATATTTTTCATTTTGTACACTAAACCAGTCATAACAATAACTTAACCTAGTTAACATAACCTAGTTAAGTCTTTAAATTACACTTTAATCTGAATACAACTATCTTGCAAAATAACTAGTAAAATATTATGCACAAACTATCACCATGGGGAAGATAAAGTAGATAAAATCTTGAAGACTTGGGTTTTGTCACTACGGACATCAAAAATGAATGAAGGCAAAACTAAACGAGAGAATATTACTTTCAACGTGACTGGAAACTCAATTCGATCAACGTGTTACATCTTTTTTGTCAACAACTGTTTGTCAACTCAAGACTGCTTTTTCTAACGTAAAACTATGTATACTCAATTTCTAATTAATAGCCTCTGCATAGCCGAGTACTTCCTATATTAAAAGGTTTAAAATCGCTATTGAAAACAAAAGTCTAATAAAATGAACAGTGGACATTTTAATAGTTTTTCACAACATGAACATGACTGAAGTTGAACCTTTTTATTACCTGTGTGAATTTGGGGGTTAACTTCTGAGGAATGCGGGGAACTGATGCGTGCAGCACCGTCACTGACAAGAGAGAGCGAGTGCGCGCGAAAGCATAAAGAGGGAGTGCACACGTCACCGAGAGCGCGCGAGAGAAACACCAGTCATATTTCCGCAATTTGCCGCCGATGGCTGATCTCACTTCTCCGTGGCGTTTTGACACAAAAATACGCGTCCAAAATTAGGGAGGCCAGAGGGGGAGCCAAGCTTGTTGACACGGGGTGGCGGGATGAATTTTGGTACCCCGCGATGGAAGAATGAATGTAGCGGAAACCATGCACTATATATGGCGATATAACGATTTTTCTGAAAAAGTGGATCGTGCAGTCATTTTAATCGTCCACGATTAAATATCGTATTATCGCACAGCCCTAGTGCAGCGGCAACAGTATTGAAGTTGATGTACTGGTCCGTTGTGGTAAAGAAGGAGCTGAGTTGAAAGGGTCATGACTGAAAGGACAAGATCTCGGACAAGCGGCTGAAATGAGTTTCCTTCGCAGGGTGGCAGGGCACATCCTTACAGTCACCAGGGAGGAGCTCAGAGTAGAGCCGCTGCTCCTCCACATCAAGAGAAGTCAGCTGAAGTGGCTCAGGCATCTGTTTCGGTTGCCTCTTGGACGCCAGCATCATGAGTCTGATTCTCATGGAATGCATGAACCGATTCAATGTATACCTTGCATAAAATCTAATTCACATTGGAAAGAAGCAACCTAGGCTCGCAGTTTTTGTTTTCACGTATCCACCAGAGGCTGCTATGTACGCTTTTTGAGATCTCAAATTTCTCTCACAAGTGCGATTCGCATCTGCTTTTCTCGTGTAAATCCACCAGAGGCCACTGTTGACTGACTGACTGACCGATTGACTGACCCACCCTCCTCCTTCCCTAAACCCCAAAAATTGTGTTTTCAAAATCACCAATTGACCCCTTCACCCACTTCCCTAAACCCAACCGACAGTATTTTCAAAAATCAAACCAGAAAAAACAAAACACCCCTCTGCAGCCTAATTTTTACCACATTTTTAGAAGTTACTACATTCTCATCCTGTTATTTACTTGTTTATTTTTATTTTTTTTTGGCTTTTGTTTTTGTCTTACCTGCTTTCTGGAACCGTTCTTTGTCGAACTCGAACCCCATAGTCGTGGTCAACTCTTCTAGCGCGGAAAGAAACAGCACATACCATCTCATAGCATTTGTTTTGAAGACAAAATGCCACCATACTTATCTTTGACTACATAATTTATAACAATTATAACAAATTAATAATTTGATAGCCAGTTCAGTTTTGCTGAAAACATTGACTCTGTAATATCCTTGTTCAGTGGTATAAAAATAAACACTTTGAATTTAAAAGTTAAACAGCATTGGTATAAAAAATACTGAATGACTTTCAAAAGAATAATCCATAATTTAAGATGTTTTTGTTCTTCCCCCCAAGATCAGGAAGGTTTGCTGTTGTTTGTTAGCTTGTTCTGTGTCACTGCATCAGGTCCATCTGCACCGCTCCATGTCGTCTTTTCATGCTGAGTCTGTGTGTGCTTCTAGAGACACACAAATAGCTTTCCTTCATCTGGCATGAGGGTTCCAGAGCCTCTGCTCATGTCCATGATCATCTGCTGGAAACCTGCTGTACATGACTCAACCTCACACTCCCAGCACAATGACCAGAGAACAACGGCGTAAAAAACTGCTTAATTTCCATATTCCATTTTAAACAAAGCCACATCCAGACCGTGGTACATTTTTCATGTTCTAAAATGCATTTAAGTTCCACCAACTTCAATGAATGATTTTTTTTTTTTCAAATCATGTCGCTGGATAATGTGAATAATGCACAGCCAGATTTCACCAGATCTAATTTCTACACTGTAAAAAAATCCACACAATTCCTTGATGTTGTCCCAACACAAATCTATTTACTTAGTTCAATTGTTTTTACAAAGGAGTAAAGAAGTGGATTGAACAAAAAACAATTAAGTTGTCCCAAAAATCACTCTGGAATTGTGTTTATTCATCTTATTTTAAATAAGTAGTTTGAACAAGCAGCAAAAATATTTATGAGTGTACATTTGTTTATGTTTTATGATTAAAAATGTAAATATATTAATTAAATAAAATGTTACGAATGCATTTTATAACTGTAATGCAGAATTTTATTTAAACCATAATATGGTTATGTATAATTATCGGCCATAATCTAACACATTATTATGAAATAATAAAATAATAATAATAATAATAATAATAATAATAATAATAATAATAATAATAATAATAATAATACTAATGAATTGCACTAATATTATTCAAACTACTTATTTAAAAGAAACTAAAACAATACACTTCTTGAAATTGTTTGGGCAACCTAATTGTTTTATGTTTAATGCACTTAATTTAGAGTAATTTAATCCATTTGTGCTGGGACAACATAAATAAATTGTTTGGATTTTTATTAGCTATTTTGTTTAATTAAAACTATGAAAGGATATGTTTTGCAATCGTAAGATTTCATAATTCATGAACAGCGGTATTTGGTTTCATTTTACATAAATTATATGAAATTTGTATTTACTTATGCAAAAAATTCTGTGGCTGACTTTATTGCATATAATGCTTATAAAGCATTTTTAAGACTGAATTATGAAATATCTTACACATAGCTGTTTCATTTATTTTACTACTATAAACTACTACTATAGTATCTTTTATTATTACACGGTGGCTCAGTGGTTAGCATTATCCCCTCACAGTAAGAAGGTTGCTGGTTGGAGTTCCGGCTGGCTCAGTTGGCATTTCTGTGTGGAGTTTGCATGTTCTCCCTGTGTAGGGCATCTGCTGTGTCAAACATATGCTGGATAAGTTGCCATTCATTCCGCTGTGGCGACCTCTGATGAATAAAGGCCAAAGAAAGCCTAAGAAAAATAATGAATTATATGATATGATATGATATGATATGATATGATATGATATGATATGATAT
>CAIGQQ010002602.1:2061053-2101280 GCA_903798035.1 Danio albolineatus
ATGATATGATATGATATGATATGATATGATATGATATGATATGATATTACATTATACTATACTATACTATACTATACTATACTATACTATACTATACTATACTATACAATACTATATACTATACTTTACTATATACTAATACTATACTATACTATACTATACTATACTATACTATACTATACTATACTATACTATACTATACTATACTATACTATACTATACTAAACTATACTATACGATACAAGCAAAGGGTTTCAGTAAAGTGCTGCATGCATGTCTTGGCTTGGACCTGGATGCCTGAATGGGGTTTTTGCATTTTTGTTTTTTTATAGCAGAGGGCTTCTACATGCTCTGCTTGTGGGTCGACTGATGACATCATGGGCCAGTAATGTTTGGAGCCCCAGTGCTGGAGGGCTCTGTATTTACTGACACTGAACTCACAGACTGAGGAATGTGCTGTAAACAGGGGATCCCTTAAAGCTCAGGGTTAAAACTGGCTGAGGAATCTCAGAGCCTGTTTGTACTTGTGCATGTCAGTGATTCAGACACTTCTATCCCTGTAGTTGGTTTTGACAGGGAAAAAGATTTCCATATTTATACAATTATTAAGTCTTATTATGCAGGACAGGAATCCATGTGCACAAGTCTTGCTGTGGATTATAGATTTTTGACAAATCCTTTTAATCTGAACAGTTTAAAAGCCGACAAAGCTTACAACCAGCTGATGACAGGCAAGACTTATAATGATTTCCGACATGTGATGGATGGATTTGGCCACTTGATAAAACAAATATTTTGTCATTGCCACATTAAAAGTACATAATCTTTTACTAGTTATTTTACAAAATGCTTATATTCAGCTTAAAGTCTAATTTAAAGGCTTTACTAGGTTAGGTAACATAACATTAAAAAATGAGCAAATCTAAAATAACATTGACATAAGTTAATTATGTTAAGTAGGTGAGGTATGTTATTTACAACAGTGGTTTATTTTGTATAAACAAAAAAACTATCTATCTGTCTGTCTGTCTGTCTGTCTGTCTGTCTTTCTTGTATTGTATTGTATTGTTTTCTTATGAGTCCAACTTCACTGTCTTTCCCACATCTGGGAGAGTTAGGGTGTGGAGAAGCCCCAAAGAAGTGTACCACTCAGACTGTTGCAGAGTGAAGCATAGGGATGAATCAGTGATGGTTTGGGCTGCAATATCATGGCATTCTCTAGGCCCAGTGCTTGTGCTATAATTGTATCATTGTATCCCAAAGGCAGTGCTGTGTATCAAGATGATATTGCACCAATACAAACATCAAGCCTGGTGACAAAGTGGTTTGATGAGCATGAAAGTGAAGTTGAACATCTCCCATGGCCTGCACAGTCACCCGATTTAAATATTATTGAGCCACTTTTGGCCCGTTTCCACTGAGTGATACGGTTCGGTACGCCTTTAGATAGTGGAAACGGCCCTAAAAGCGTACTGAACCGAACCGTACTGTACCACTTTTTGGTCATCCTTTGCAAGGGATACCAAGGGTACCAAAAGGTGGAGCTAGACGCGCCGGTGAATGCTATTGGTTTACAGAGATACGTCATTTGCTCGCGCATCAAGCCAGAATGAAAACAAAGGGCCCGTGATGTTTTTGATTCTCCCCTGTGCCCTGTAGTTTTTTTTTACGAGCCCATCTAAAGCGCGTGCAGTTTCACTTTCTCGCTTGCGCTCGCGTGCGCGTCTAGTTATAATCAGATCATTTTCATTGAAAGGTTAGTAATGAACATTTATACAGCAGTATTTATGTGTATAATAAAGCCTCTGTTTTGTGAGAAGTGCTTCTCGTATGATTTGTGAACGACCCGTACAGCTTTACTGTAGACATTTCCTCGAGCGAAAATGATGTCGACTGAAACTTTCTGTAATACACCACGCCCACCAAAAGAGTACCCTTTAGCAGTAGAAACGCAAGCCTGATAGAGGTAACCCGTACTGACCCATACCGTACCGTACTGTACCACTCAGTGGAAACGGGCCATTTGGGGTGTTTTGGTGAAGCGAGTCAGGAAATGTTTTTCTCCAGCATGATGTAGTGACCTGACCACTATTTTGCAAGAATTACTCAGAATCTCTGTGCAGGACTTGTATCTGCCATTCCCAAGATGAACTGATGCTGTATTGACCGCAAAAGGAGGCCCTACACCATACTAATGAATTAGTATGTGGTCTAAAATCTAGTTCTAATGAAACTAATGGTCTAAAATCAGGTGTTCAAGTTTTATTGTCCAACCCCTGTATATGTAGTAAATACAAATATTTATTTTATTCCAGCCCAACTAAACTGAATAAGACTTTCTCCAGAAAAAATAAGCATATTATAGGAAACTTCCAGGAATTTTTACATTTGAATAAGTCACAGTGTGCAGAAACTGCCCTCTATTTTCATACAAGCGTGAAGTATGTTTTATGTTGTTTGGTTTTCTCATTTGACTCTAAAGTCCACATTTGTTGACAGAACACTGACCCACAGAGTATCCTGTTTTCTGCATTTTTCGCTGTCTGCCTTGACCTGAAACCAGCGAATATTGTGGAGTCTTTTCTCCACCCTGCTCTGCTTGTAAAACTGACAGCAGAAAAATCTCACATAAAAATGCCTTCAAGTTTGAAATGGCCATTTACGCTCTCTCAGACTCCAGTGCTCACAAATTGTCGAAAACCTTCGTACAAAGAAGTAACTGTCATGAACGATCAAAACTAAAGACACATACTTCAAATATCCATCGATAAACCGTCTCAAAGTGCAATGTGTGATCTCTTCTTCCCTCAGGGGCGTCTGTGCAATTTCTTTTACTGCCTCAGTGTGTGTGTGGTTGTTTGTGTGTGTGAAAGTCACATACCACAAAGCTTCATGCGGCGTCCAAGCCCTTAAACCCATCCAGCTCTCGGTCTGTCGATCGCATCGCTGGGGAAATTAGCGGTTCATGTCGTCCACTTATTCTGTCACAGGCGTATTGGAGCAAATGGAACATATTGATCTGGCTTGTCCGCTTTAATTAAATGTAAATGGGTGATGAGCTGGTGGTGTCTGTGACGGCTCGCATCACCGACAAGCTGAATTCACTGAAGAGTCTCCATATAAATGCTGCTTTGTGCTGGCTTTATCTCATACTGTACGAGTAAATGAGCTGGGCCGCTGCCAGTGCTTCTTGGATATGTGTGGGTGGATGTAATTATAATTGATATTATATAATTAAAGTTGTCTTGTGAAAGGGAAAGTCTTGCCGCATGCTGTGCCTGACTCGTTTTATAATGTGCAGGAGTGTGTATGTAGTGCAGAGACTTAGGCCACTAGTATTTCTACCAACAAAAACGTGGGTTTACAACAGCTATTTCTATCCGTCAGTTGTAAATATCAGCTTACATTTGCAAATATAATTTTCGGTATTAATTGGCACAGTGGTTAGCATTGTTGCCTCACAGCAAGAGGGTTATTGGTTCGAGTCCTGGCCGGGCCAGTTGGCATGTCTGTGTGCCATTCGCATGTTCTCCCCATGTTCACATGAGTTTCCTCCTGGGGCTTTTGGTTCCCCCACAGTCCAAAGACATGCAGTATCGGTGAATTGAGTGTTTGTAAATGCGAGAGTGTATAGGTGTTTCCCAGTACTGGGTTGCACCTGGAAGGGCATCTGCTGCATAAAACATATGCCAGAATAGTTGGCAGTTCATTCCGCTGTGGCGACCCCTGATTAATAAGGGAGTAAGCTGAAGGAAAATGAACGAATGAATGATTTTTGTATGGACAAATGAGTCTGACAGTAGTCAGTGGTCTGATCTGATCAGATCTCACCACTTAATTCTGTAAAATAAGGATTCATTCAAGTATAATGCCATAAATTTGATTCAATTAGTTATTTTATGTTCATTTAATTTAATTTAATTTAATTTAATTTAATTTAATTTAATTTAATCAACACACACATACATACATCTTTAGACTTACAGTAGGCCCATATTTTTTCTTCCCACAACAGTTACTTCTATCTGCCATTTGGAAATATCCAATACTGGAGGCAATAATAATTTTTGGTATTAATTGTAATAATTTAATGAGATTTTTATATGGGGCGATACAATGGCTCGGTGGTTAGCACTGTAGGTGAATTGAATAAACAAAATTGGCCGTAGTGTATAACTTCTCATAGATGTAAGGATGTTTATAGCCTATATTATGTGTATCTCCCTACACCTAAACCCAACCCTTACAGAAAACAAGCTGCATGTTTTCATTTTCAAAATTCTTCATTCTGGATGATTTATGAACCACTTTCAAAAAAATCCACAGAAGGCCAACATTTACTGTTATTGATATATTGTTGGGACATTTGGTCCTCACAATGTAAATAATACAAGATGTAGACACACATACTGACTAGAAACTCTGGAAGGCATTGAGGTATGCATAATTTTGTCACATCTTTAGGATACACTAAATTATTTGGTATCACTTTACAATAAGGTTCATTAGTTAATGCATTTACTAACATGAACTAATCATGAACAACACTTGTACAGCATTTATTAATCATAATTGATCATTTACTTGTGTATTGTTAACATCCAAGTCCATGCTTGTTAACATAAGTTAATGCACCATGGGTTAACGTGAACCAACAATGAACAACTGTATTTTCATTAACTAACGTTAACTAACATGAACAAATACTGTAGTAAATGTATTGTTCATTATTTGTTTATGTTAGGAAATGCATTAATTAGCTTTAACTAATGAACCTTATTGCAAAGTGTGACCAATTATTTGTCAACTCTGTTATTGTGTTATTTTAGTAAATCTCTCATTCACTATGTGAAAACAATAATATGATGAAAATACATACAATTCTGTTTTGGACATGTGGTATCTTGGGGTTAGAATCTTGAGCTAACATGCAACATGGTGGAAAAAGTCAGCTCTGTTATTGTCGACTGTTCATACTTTAAAATCTTAAATAATAAGTTAAGCAACAATTAGTAAGAAAAAACGATCACATTTCCCTGTCACGTTTAAGCATTATTTTACATTAATAATTCTGTTTCATTTCAATTATACATTTTTTGTACTGTATATCATTCCAATTCAAGGGAAGTAATGGAAAAGGCTTGCTATTGCTATGGAAAATGCTACATATACATATACTTCCAAACATAAGTTAATAGATGTAGAAATATTGCTCAGCCTTTCTAAAACAGCTGAAACCAGGGTGTTAAATGTTAAGTTAAAAAAACTAATAATGAAAAATAATGATCTGTGAAAGCATGATAAAAGAAGTGCAATCTCAGCTGATCACTTTTATGAAAGTGAGAACGAGATTTTCACAACAATCTCCCCAAAGACAACTTGAAAATTGCGATTCGCCAGAATTGTTCATTTAAACCACATTACCACCAAATGCTTTAATCCAGCAAGATTCAGAACGCTAACATGGTGGAATTAGAAATGGACCTTATTTATTTGCTCAAAATATTTGATAAATGTCTCTAACTGGATGGTTTTGTGCTTTTGGCAGTCAGCAATGGGTTATTAAAAACAAACTGTGGTCGGTACAAACCATGTTCTTATATAATCTGGGTCTTGTTTTTGTTTACCTGGCAAAGTTTTTATTGATGCTGTTTTGAGGATGAAGCAATGTCACGCAACCTGCCTACTGAAAAAATAAAACGACTATAATACTTTTATTCTTGTCTCCATAGATGATGATGAAATCCGCATAACTTCCATCCTTTGATAGCAAGTGCGATTTAAATCTGCTAATAATGAAATATTGCTCACTCCCAGGCCAGAAGAGGATCTTTTTGTTGCAAAACGTGCCCTGTATGAAACCGCCCAAGGCTTTTGAAGTTAGCCAAACTTGAAGCGTTTGAGGGAGTTTTCCAGCGGGCAGGAGAGACCTGTTCAAATATACATGAGCGAAATGCTTTACAGCCTCAATTATGCACCAGTTCAGAGAGAACCCGAGCAAAACACATTTCTGCATTTCAATTAGCAAACGGTCTCAGCATGAGGTTGCCAATGCTGATCTGCCAAACAACTGCATTCAAAGACCAAACATCTTCCATACTCCAGGGGAGGCTAAATGAGTTTTAAAGTCCTTCATTACAGCATACACAGGCTTTCAGACTGCTGGTTTTTTGAATGGTACATTCATCAAACAGACAAACTGTCACTGTTTCAACAACAAAAAAGTTATGTAGCACAATTGTTTTCAGCATTGATTATAAATGCATGTTTGGGTGGTTAATCAGCACATTACACTGTAAAAACAATCTCTTAAATAACTGTTTTTTGTTTATTTACTCATTTGAATTGCATTATGGGACCTTGATCTCTGCTCTGACAACTTCTGATGTTGAAAATTTAACATTTTAACATTGTAATTTTTTGTTGTTGTTTGAAACATTAATAATAGATTAATGAAAAAAAAAAATTAAATGATAGAAAACACGCCATCAGCTAGCATCTTGAGCAGTAAGCATCTTGAACTAAAGCACAAACTGGTGTACGAAGTCAACTCTGTTATTGTCGACACTGTTAGCAGTTTAAAATGCTAAACAATGAGGTAAACAACATTTTTTAACATAATAAAATGTTTCCTATAACATTTAAGCTTACTAAATATAGAAATAAATTTGGAAAACGACAGAAAACGTGTTAGCAGTTAGCATCACATATTATATAATTAAATCACAAAATGGTGGAAAAGGTCAACTCTGTTACTGTAGGCTGTGCTAGCATTTTAAAATGTTAAACAATATGTTGAACAACAAATAGTAACAGAATCAAATATCACATTTAAGCATGCTAAATGTAGAGATAAATTTGTAAAATGACATAAAACATGGTAGCAGTTAGCATCTTGAGCAGTTAGCATCTTGAACTAATGCACAAAATGGTGGAAGAGTTCAACTCGGTTATTGTCAACTTTGTTAGCAGTTTAAAATGATAAACAAGAAGCTAAACAACAATTAGTAACAGAATTAAATGTTCCCTATCACATTTAAGCATAATAAATATAGTTATAGTAAATATATAGAAATAAATTTGTAAAATGATAGAAAATATGCTAGTTAGCATCTTGAGCAGTTAGCATGTTAGCATATTGAGCTAAAACAAAAATTGGTGAAAAAGGTAAACTCTGTTATTGTCGACTCTGTTAGCAGTTTAAAATGTTAAACAGTAAGTTAAACAATGAACAGAATCAAATGTTCCCTATCACATCAATGAACAGAATCAAATGTTTCCTATCACATTTAAGCATAATTTGTAAAATGACAGAAAAAGTGCTGACAGTTCATTGCAATTTCTATTCAATTTCTGTTCATTCTTTCTATTCTAATTTATTTCTAGTTAGTGAAGAGAATAAATGAGGCATTAAAAAAAGTCTTGTTTTAAATTTGTCAACAAATTTAAGGACAAAACATTTCCGTAGCCTATGGCTTGAAACAAACAGGTCCTTGGTAGAACTGCTGCTTCAGTAATAAAACATAAAATTAATTAAAATAATTAAAATAATACACACATTTTGATCTGCTCATCCAAAAACAAACAGTGCAATGCAGCAGCCCAGTGGAATATAGAACAAATTAACGTTGGCTAGTTCTGAATATTTGTTTACTATATTTTAGTCTTGTCTTTTTTTTTGTCAAGATACTGCATGCTGATTCCGTAGATTTTCGTTGACGAAATTAACACCAGTTTATTTGTATGTGTTATGTGTACGCAAACTAATTTGCTAGCTGCAGTACAACTAATGGCCACCGGTGTCGCTACTAACAGTTTTCTAGATTCAACATGCTTTTCTCCTTTAACTAACGAAATCACTCACTGACTTTTTTTCTTTAGCTATGTCCCTGCTTTATCAGGGGCTGACACAGTGGAAGGAACCTTCAATTACTCTGGCATATGTGACGGATGCCCTTCCTAAATGCCAAAATGAGCTTTCGTAATTAATAAAAAGCCACAATTTGAGAGGTGAAGTTTGATCTACACATATTTCACCAGATTTACCTAAGTATTGACTGCTTGAAATGACCACATTTTACGCGCACTATCTTCTTAAAGCTTGTGGAACTCTCTTCCCATTGCTGTCTAAGTAGCAGCTCAGTAGCTGTTATTTGAGCCTAGTCCTCAGGGCGAGCAGGTGGCCTGAAAGGCAAAATGAGTGGCAGGAGGGACTGGGCTCAACATTCTTGCTTTGGCAGAGGATTTACCTTCCATTCACCCAGGGTGCTCCGTCTCCTAGAGCCCATGCCCTTGTCTGTCTGTCTGTCTTTAGGGAGCCTCACACTGGGCTGACAGCCACCATACCCATTTAGAGGATTGAAAGAAAATAGCTCAGATGCTTGTCTATATCTCCAAACTAAATGGATTATTATATATTATACAGTTATATATTAATTTTTATATACACACACACACACACACACACAAACACACAGTTTATATTTTATGGTCTGTAGAAATGTTGATTCTGACTGGCTGGAAGGTTTTCACATTTCCCGGTTTCTCAGTAGCAGAAGTTGTCATAGTTGGGTAAACTTACTGTAGAGCGCAGTGAATGGAGGAGTACAACAAATATGTATATATATGAATATATTTTACAGCACTATTTGCTCAAGTTATAAAATAAAATAAAAATAAAAGATGGTGTTCAAGACTTTTAGAAAAAGGAGAAAAAAAGTGTGAGATTGATAATGGCAGACAGAAAAGAGAACAATGTCAAGTTTACTGTCCTGCCCACAGCATTTTAAACGTCTCGCGTAAGCAGTAATTATTTTTCTTTTTTGTAATCAGATGCAAAGATTATATAATACATACATAAATACATGTAAATGTTCACACATTTTTACAAAATCCAAATATTAAGGACATTTTAGTCTTGTATTGATCACAGTTTAAAGTAAATGTCAAAGTCGCTATGAGGCAAGTCATTTCTCTCGGCAACAATCTCTGAAATGCCTCTCGGTCAATATGTTTGGGCATTCTGTTTAAATAGGGAAACATCAAAATCTCCAAAATTATATTCCAAGTTTACAATTAAATTTCATATTAGGAATCACCAATAAGATTAAACAACAACAGTCTCATTGAATGATTTGAATGGCTAACATGGATTTTATTGAGAGAATAGCTGTGTTTATGTACTTTGTGAAGGCTGAAAAACAGTGTCGATTCGTTTGGAGCCGTATCTAAGTCCACTAGATCCTTTCAGAGGTGCACCCAGCTCTGTGAGCTCATAAACTTCTCCAGAAACTTAACCTGGATGATGGAAGCTTTCAGCTGTGCTTCTGACTGAGCCAAGCCCAGTTTGATGCACTGTTGTCTGTATCAGCAGGAGGATTTTCCCCCAGAACACCAACAACAGGCGCTACGTCATAATCACACCCCCACAAGACCAAGCTCCTGACTGATTAATGTGGCGCGAACGTTCACTGAAGTTCAGATTTTTGAACTCGAGCATTTCGTGCAAAACATTTGATACTTGCGTCCATCGGGCAAAACGCTGAACTCGCACCGCTGCTTTCCCACGAATGGCATCATTCGTGCTGCCTCATTCGCTTATGTCGCGCCGCAGTATGTTTATTTGCGTCTTTGCATTGACTTAACATGTAAATCACCTGCGCTTGACCCTTCTTTCGCATCTGGTGTGAACGCAGCATTAGTCTTTGTAAATGTGCTTCCCTCAAACATTGGTAGTAACCATAGCAACTCAGTAAGAGTTACCAGAGCTTCTATTTACTTGTGTAATCTTGACAGGCATCAACAGGGAGCCAATGTTGATCAACCGACTCGCAAATATGATGAAATATATTAGTGAAGAGGAAGCTGATACATGACTATGAGCTGTGACTGATGCAAAAATGGAGATTGAGAGATTTGTCATAACTGAGGAAAATTTGGTCAAATATTGGACCATAAAGGACAAAACTAAATTTAGATGATGCAGGATAATCAATGGCTTGAAAACTAAGTAGGGCATGTTCTTGGATTAGCATCTATGTTGATCCCGGAACAGTATTTCAATCAGCCAATCAGAATTGAGGGATATGTTAACCGTTTGTGTTAAGTTTAGGCTTATGGATAGGTTTATGCACTTGTGATGCACTACGTGATCGTCATCCAACTATAATTCCGTAGTTTATGTCCAAACCAGCGGGTAAACATTCTTGCTGCAGTGCACCAATGTATTCGTCAGTCAGCGTCAGATGTGCTAATAGCTTCTCACGGGCTCAAGAGTAAACATGGACTCAATAAAAAAAACTATAAACAGAGGTGCCTCAAGGAATCATTATAAAATGCCAGTTTCCACACGACTGCACAATTTCCTGGACTCTGCACAGACTCCTATTTTTAGGGAATATAAAGCGGATGTTTAAAAAGTAGACACAATAAATCTGCTTTTCTGGCATCATACTTGACAATAATCATATTCTGTAGACACGTAAATGCTGTGACATTGTATCCAAATAGATGACAGTTCAACAGTATCATAAATTGCTTTTAGCATTGGAGATGTTGCAGAATTTCATACATTCATTTTCCTTCTGCGTAGTCCCTTATTTATCAGGGGTCACCACAGTGCAATGAACCACCAACTATTCCACCATATGTTTTACAAAGCGGATGCACTTCTGGCTGCAGCCTAGTACTGGGAAACACTCATAAACTCTCGCATTCATACATCCCATAATACACACCCTCATACACTAAGGGCAGTTTGGTATACTCAATTCATCTATAGCGCATGTCTTTGGACTGTGGGGGAAACCGGAGCACCCAGAGGAAACTCACGCGAACACAGGGAGAACATGCAAACTCCACATAGAAATGCCAACTGGCCCAGCCGGTACTCAAACCAGCGACCTTGCTGTGAGGCGACAATGCTAACCACTGAGCCACCGCGCCACCCCATGACTAAATTTGCATTAAAAATAATAATAACCAATGTAGTAAATGTAATGTCGTCCTCATATCATTGGTTACATACACTGTATGTAGTTCAGTACTCTTGGTCCTTTAAGTCCAGACCTAAAAAGAAAATGATGCATTTAGTTTTGGTTCACTTACATTTTTACACTTACATATCTTAAGGTTAAGCTGCAGTCACACTTCCAACCCAGGCTCATTCTGAGAACGTAGTCCTGAGTATGTTTCTGGAGACCGCGGAATATGTCCCATCAGGTACGTCTTTTTGCACTTTTTGTTTTCGCAAATCCACGAGAGGCCACTGCGGATGCTTTTTGAGATCTCAAATGTCTCAATGCTTTTTGAGATCTCAAATGCCCACACACTTCCCTAAACCCAACCAACAACTTTCAAAAAAGCAATCCAAAATAAAATAAAAGCCCTCATCTCAGTTTTACCACATTTTCAGACTTTACCACATTCTCACTCTGTTATTTACTGGTTTATTTCAATATTTGGATTCTGTTTTTGTCTTACCTGCTTTCTGAAAGCACTCCTCACTGGACTCAAACCCCGTCATCATGGTCAACTCCTCTTGGCGTCTTGAGTCCGTCGACGAACATAGCGAGCTAACGGGACAAACTGGTTGCTGCGGGAAAGTAGTCCACACGAGACGAGCGGTCGGCTGGTAAGCGCGAAAAAAAAAAACAGCGTCACACCGCCCCGTAGCGTTCGTTTAAAAAATGAAATGCAGCCATATGTGCCTCTGACCACGTAATGTGCGGTCTCTAGAAACATTCGTGGGACTATGTTTTCACAATTAGCCTGTGTTGCACACTTCACTTTTCACCCTATAGACTTCCATTCATACGCTCACTCTCAGAAATGAACATACAAAATCTCACTGTCACTTTACAGCTGCACATTAGTACCTTTAGGGTTCACTTTTGTTCTTTTTAAGGCACTATGAGGAACAGATTAGTACATTTAAAAGTATTACTATGTACCTTTAAGGACCTGTTAAAAACAAAAAAATACCTTTTGAAAAGGTACCACCCCAGCGAATGCGGCAGACTGGAAATGCTAGCTCGTGCAAAGTTTCATATGTCGCCGGGTTCCAAAGTTCAAGCTTGGTGTAAGAAAAAAATGATGAGGATGTAGATGATCTCAATGAAAATGTTTATTCAGCATAGCGGTCTCAAAGTACACGGCAGTATTTTGGGTTCAGCGGAGTTAGAATGAACCCAGATCATCCTCCGTTTAAACATTTTATACCGTTTCATCCCACTTGACATGTTAATAAAGTTTCTCTTTTAATGTAAATCTAGAATAACAATCCCAGGCCTTTTGGTAGACCCGCTCAACATGTTGATAAGGTTTCGCTTTGAGTGTAAAATAAGGATAACATTAAAAGTGATACTCTTCTGTTCCCATCTTTGGTAGACTTTCAAGTGGGAATACCAACTGTAAAAGTAAAAAATGAGGTTAAACAGAATTCCTTGTGCATGGTTCTTGATGGCTCACTGCCTCTCCCATGCTACAAGAAGTGAATTATCACACTACAGGTATAATTGAAATGTATTACTTGAGGAACTCTCCTCTTTATGATAATTAAGCTCTTGCTAAGAAAGGAGAATAGAACACAATTGTGAAATGAAGTAGAAGTTGGGTGTCAAATCGCATCATATGATTGTGTGAGACCAACAGAGGGTCAAATCGAGACCTCTCTGTACAAAAATTGAAAATATGGAGTAATCGCTCGCTTTATTGATGTCTACTCATCGTCTTTTACCCCATGCCTTTCACTGCGCTGTATGACTGTGTGACCACAGCTTAAGCTTAAATATACAAAACAACATTTTTATTTATTTTTACTTGATGTTCTGGTTGTGTGTGTGTGTATACATGTTATGGTGTTTTTACCAGCTGATAACTCAGGAAGAGCTTATAAAATGTGTAAAGTCAAAACATAACCAGGGATGTTTCTCAGGTGGACACAAATCTGCTGCAAGATAGGATTTCCAATGCTTACTGAACTGTAATGGGCAAGATGAGGAGATAATATCTGGCAACCACACATTTTTTTTATCTATTCTTTTTAATTTTTTTTAGTTTTTTTAAAACTTAATCCTTGAAATCGCTGACTTGGTTGTGGCTGGAAGGGCATCAGCTGCGTAAATCACATCTCAGAGTAGTTGGCGGTAGTTGGCAACCGTTAACAAATCGGGGACTAAGCCGAAGGAAAATTAATGAATGAATCTTTGAAATCTGGCAACCATAACATTTGTGATGAATAAAAAGGAGACAGTTTATCTATTTTGTATTACAAAATCTACATTGTAAAAGTGCTATATAAATAAACATAAATTGAATTGAATATTAACAAGCTGTTTTTTGATCAACCTATTTAATGCACATTTTTGACTTTCGCATAAAAAATGCTTAATGTAAATTGCAAGATGCGAGTACACTTAGAACATGCACATCAAAAGCTTATTCACTCAAGGGTAGGATACAATTTTAATCCAATAAGAAAAAAAAGGCATAATCTACGATTGAAACACATTCATGAAATAAATTCTGGCACATACATCAAAAAAGACATCATTTTGTTTTAACAGATCACGTCATAAAAAAGGTGGAACATGACAGGTATTTTGGTGGATGAATGTAATATATGAGACTGGTGGTGATCATTTGTCTGTCATTGAAATGGTTCAGTATTATCACCTATCAGTAAATATAAATGTATTAAAAGTCTGTGCTCCCAAAGAGTAGTTTAATGCCTCCAAAAGCCACTGCATGTTCATTGCTATTCATCTTCTGGGATGCAAGTGATTTATTATATAAGAAAAAGTCCCACAGTTGCTTCTCCTTCTGCAGAAAACTTATATTTCCTTTGTGATATTTGGCGCCAGTTAATCAGGAAGTGATCATATTGATCTTATTGACTCATTGGATGGAAACTGTGCTTTATACGCCAATGTTCTGTATATATTTGCATGTTTGGATGGAAACTAGTTTGTGGTTGCCAGATGTCAAACCCCCAATTAATATGAACTAAATTTTTTATTTTAGTTTAGTTTCCCAGCATGGTGTTGGGTTGCTTCTGGAAGGGCATCCACTGCGTAAAAACATATACCAGAGTAGTTGGTAGTTCATTCCACCGTGGCAACCTCTGATAGGTGAAGTTCATTTATAAATAGGCCTGTCACGATATCTATTTTTTTGTTGTACGATATACTGCACCTAAATATATTGCGATAAACGATATTATTGTCATTTTAAGACCATTTTAGGCCACTCATTATATAATGCCAGAATGGCTATATAATAGCGTCATTACTCAAGTACTCTTCAAAAAAACACTTAATATTTTGTTCTTAAGAATATTTAAATTTAATTTAGTCATTTTAATAATTTATTGATTTAATTTAATGATGAAAACGCATATCCAAAACAAATAAATAAATGTTAACAAAAAAAAAATCAAGGTTAAAATGTTACAGTGGCTGCGATATCTATCACTTCTGCGACACCTCCAATAGAGATAGAGAAGTTGTGCAATCAGCTAAAATGTTACAAGAATTGTTTTTTACGTTTGGGCGATTATATGTTGCATCAACACAAATTATTGAGGTCATGTCCATGTATTGTGCGATAAGTCGATATATTGATTATTGTGACAGGCCTATTCATAAACTAATTTTAAAAAGGATCACGTGCTTATGACTGGCCATTGCTTGTCCCACATTAGCTAACGCATGGTTTACCAATCAGACAATTCCTAACTCACTAAAAATAAGCCAAGTTTCTTACCTCAGTCATCTTCATCTTGAAGCATCCCCCCTGCCACCCCTACTCCTTCCTCCTTTTTCTAGATTGGGTGACATGGTGGCCCATTGATTAGCACTGTTGCCTCACAGCAAGAATGTCACTGGTTAAAAGTCCTTATTGGACCAGTCGACATTTCTGTGCAGACTTTGCATGTTCTTCCTGTGCTCACATGGGTTTCCCCTGGGCTCACAGTTTTCTCCCCCAGTCTAAAAACATGTGATATAAGTAAATTGATTATACCAAACTGGCACCATAGACGAGCTCTTAAGCTGTATATCTCTCTATAGCTATCCCTAATCTGTCATTAGCCATTAACAAATCAAGGGAGTTATTGAGATCTACCTGAGCTCAAACTCCCCTCTTGCCCTGCTAACGGGAGGGAGCCCAGGGCTTGAGGATCTTAGAAGCTCAGGGCTCTCTCCCAGGTCAGCATGCCAAATACGCTTTATAATCAATCATCAGCTAAGTCTTGAAATCGAAGCCGAAGAAAAATGAATGAGTGAATATTAAACTTAAAGTATCTAAATATTCATTTGTGCAACAACAAAGTGCCTGACAATACATACAGTTTATTCTATGTGCAAGAGCAGGAAAATCCATGCAGTTTCTAATTCGGGAGGCATTCAAAAAGAAAAATCCATGCAGATTTAGCTTGGGCATTATAAGATTTAGCTAATAACGTAAAGCTTGTTCCTGTTACGTCAAAAAAAAAGAAAAAAAAAACCTTGGATGTTTCACGGAGGAGTTTTCAGAGAGAAATCCAGGCGCTTTTTCAAACCCCCAGGGTGCTTATGAAACCAGTCTGCAAGCATCAAAAAATCATTTATTCAAACCCTTCAACGGAGTGAACGAGCAACAAACACATCTACCAGTGTTAGGCACCAGGAATTCAGTTCACAAGGACGCCAGTGGGATCTGCTGCATAATCCCACAAAGTCCCCTTCAAATGGAAATGTTTAGCAGTGAGTCATTTAATACAGCAGACAAACTCCTCAAAAAGAAGACCCCCCCCCCAAAAAAAAACGAAATTCAAATCATCTCCCTTTTCAAGAGTTTTAAGACTGTATAAGTGAGCAAGAAAACCAACCTTCAACTTCAATCAGAATTGTACTTGTTCTTAAAGGCATTAAATACAAGTTAAGCTCAATCAACCGCAAACTAAATGATTTAGACTCACACGTTCTATTCTTTAAAAGCAAGTAATGATAGAGTCTATACTTAGAGATTTTTAAAATGGGACTTAATGGGGGATAATTTAGATTTATGTCTAATGTTTTAATACAGATTTGTTTCCCTGTTAAAATACCATCAACATCACATGAGCTTCGAAACACACATGGAGTATTTCTGGAACCATTTCATGTTAAAAAAGAAAAACCTGGTCTCTTTTTTTCCCAAACCCACACATTTCTCTCTCTTTTTAACATGAAATAGTTTCAAAATATTCCACTCATGTTTCACATTTGTTTTTTAAAACGTGACTGTACAAGTAAAGAACATGTAGTTATTCTGTAATGGAAAACTTTTGTAAATATTTTTTTTTGAGCATTTTGTCTTTTTTTATTACAGGTCATTATTAATAGAGGTCCAATAGACGTCTAAACATAGTCCTCTCGGCTTAAACAAGGATACATTTGGGCTATCAGTGAAAATCTAATGGACGTCTAGGACAAAACCAGACTAGTCATCAAATAAACAGAAATGAATGACTACACATAAAAAGTCTGTCTAATCTGTCTATTTGACGACTAGTCTAGTTTTGAGCTATTCTTAGATGTCTATTAGATTTTAGACAGCCCAAAATTAGCCTTGTTTTAGCCAAGCTGTCTACATTTAGATGGCTATTTAACATCTATTAAACACAAAATTATTTGCTGGGTAGCTAGACTGGAAGCAAAGTTGGAGAGAGACAGAGAGAGAGGGTGATAGGATTGGGAAAGGTTGATGAGCCGGGATTCAAACTTGGGTCATCCAAAAAATAGTTGCGATATTTGTTGGCACACCGCTCACTTGTGCAAACACTTTACATGACAACAATGTGCTAAAAACCAAAGACATTTTTCTTTTTGCAGTTTTGCACGTAGATCGACAGCAACATTGACGAAACGGTCTGTTCGTGCACATGCACTACAGTGACTAAAAATGCATGCCAGACCATTGGTTGGCATTGCAACGTTAAACTATATACTGACAGGACATCACTGAATTCCCCAATCTCTGTAGTTTAAAATAAGTGCATTCTGTTATTTAATTTAATTTAAAACATTGTTATGAAATCACTGTGTAATGTTTTAACACCATAAATCAGTGTTTCTCAACCACGTTCCTGGAGGACCACCAGCTCTGCACATTTTCCGTGTCTCCTTAACCAAACACACCAGATTCATCAGTTCATTGAAAGACCTGTAATTGGTGTCAAGGACAGAGGAGACATCCAAAACATGCAGTGATGGTGGTCCTCCAGGAACGTGGTTGAGAAACACTGCCATAAATGATGCTTACTAAGGATGTTCGGGAGGAACAAGAGCAGATAATCTTTCAATTTGTCTCAGGTGCCAACTGTTTAGCTAATCAAAATATCCAGCCCATTCACCTCTACCTTAGGAAAGTTTTCTGGCATCCTTCCTTCACCCCAATCTCCTCACACGTAATCTATTTTATTCCATATACAAGCGAGGGCACCAAAATATGCTTACTATTTGTTTATTCGGATTAGATGTAAGGGTGAACTCGTAAAATTAGGTTTAAATAAAAGTGTTGTGGTATCATTGCATTTTTTAAAGATTTATTTTATTGCCATTTTGACAGGAAAGTAGAATGACAGGAAATTAAGTGGGAAAGGGAGGAGGTCTGAATTGGGAAAGGTCCACAATCCGGGACTCAAACTCTGGACACCTGGAGGGATGGTGTGCTATATGCCAGTGCACAATCCAATGGGCTATCTATCGCGATGACAATATTTTGTTATTATTTTGTTTTTTAACTTATTTGCTTAACACATATTGGTTATATCTTCTGACTACAAATTACTAAATTTCAATAGTGGTACAGAAATGACATCAAAATCTCGAAGTCATTGCTAGTTTCGAGTAGGCATGGGCCGGTATAAGATTCTGATGGTATGTTAACCTTGGATAAAAATATCACGGTTTCACGGTATGACGGTATTGTGTTTACTGCTCTAAAATATATTCTTTGTAAATGTCTGGCTAAAACATAAAACCTTTTTCCCCTTTGAATACAATACATTTTATTTTGAGAAACATTTAAAATATTTTGGAGCAGTAAACATGTTTCAAGTGAGCAGTAAACATTAATTCAAGTGAATCATTGACTTCTGTGCTCTTCATTTGTTTCAAAAACACAGATGTCTTTACAATTTACACCCAAAAAAAATGTAAATAAAAAATCTTACACATACTTTAGGAATGGTATAGCAGAAAAGTTTGGCGGTATGAAACTTTTCCAAACCGTGGTATACCTTGAAAATGGTTATTGTCCCATGCCTAGTTTCAAGGCTCTCCATTGAGGTTATACCAC
The DNA here is from genome assembly GCA_903798035.1 of Danio albolineatus. Classification (NCBI taxonomy): domain Eukaryota; kingdom Metazoa; phylum Chordata; class Actinopteri; order Cypriniformes; family Danionidae; genus Danio; species Danio albolineatus. The sequence continues at coordinate 2,079,375 of CAIGQQ010002602.1, forward strand.
CAAGTAAAACAAGATCCGCAGTAAACATACCTTGGCGACACTTGTGTATTTTTTTTTTTTATATATAAAGTGCACAAACTAAAATTCTAAATATTCTTAAACATACTTACTAGAATCATGCCTTTTAAAAATTAAAAAAAAAAAGTTTCATAGAGTAAAATATTACTCATTTTTAAGGAATAATTTTATAATATGAAAATAAATTTAAGAAAGCAACAGCGAATTGTCCCTTTTTTGACGTATTCACTGTAAAAAGCTATTAGTTTGCGTTACTTAAAAAAAACTAGTAAACCCATTGCTTTTAAAGCGATTAGTTGACATTACTAAACTTCTTTTTTGTGAACCCATTGACTTATTAAATTATGAAGTAAATAAATTATGTGCATAATTATAAAAATTGAGTCAACTTAACCGTTTCAAGTTACCATGGATCTACTCACATTTTTAAAGTAAATTCAACTTATTGCTTTTAAGGCAAAAGGGTTTACTTACTTATTTAAAGTAATGTAGCTACTCTCTTTGTTGTCCTCCATTCCACTCATTAATGTTAGCTCCATTTTAAGTGCCTCATTTATTTATTTCTCAAGATTACGAGGGAATAGTTTCAAATCCTAAACATTACACCAGAAATCCTGCTGACAGAGCTTAACCTGTATTCAGCCCCCAAAATATTCCTTTTAAATAGAATCCAGCATTCAAATGCAGGTGGAAACAGTAACGAATATCAACACCCTCATCATCTCATGTGCAATCTTTTTGTTCTTTACCGTTTTGCTTTTGCCGCAAACACATAAATTAAACACATTTATCAAACCTTCAAGAAATCTTTGAAAGCAGAGGAAGTCCTTGATAACACATTGTGCTGTGGAATCTATACACAAGTTCCAGGTTAAAGTCCATTTCACAGATACTTAAATAGAAGTACCACAGGCATTTAACATCCTGCTCGAGTAAACTTGCACTTTTTCCCATGGGGATGTTCGGCATGACTGTAGATGTTTCATATGTTTCGTACAACGCGGCGTCCGTAAGGCATTTTTGGAAGCAACATGAACATGCTGTACTGCCAGTTGAAGTTTCACTAAGGAAAAAAACAAAACAAATCATGCTTCAGTTGTCATTTTTTAACAGTTCACTGGAATGTTCTTGACCTCGTTGGATTGCAAAAGAGTCTCCAAAGAGCAGATATTGGTGTGAGAGTGTCCTTGTGCCTCTGATTTGGCAACGTAGAGCATGGCATGAGTTAGCGTTGTGCTTTGTGGCCTCTGGACTGGAGGATTTCAGCTCCTCTCAGCAGTGGATAGATGGTTTGTTTTCGAGAGTGGCCGTGACTGACCACAGCCACACCACACCCACCGAGCAGAGGTGCTTCAGGCCAGCCAATCACAGTCCAGCAACTGCCGCCGTCATCCATTCAGTGTGGCTAGAAGACCATGGCACCTGCAATGAGACACGGCACAGAATAAAACCAGAGCTCAAAAGCCAAACACTGTAATTTGAAGCTAACCAGCAAACTACAACTTGATGCAAATGTAGGAGGCCATTGAAACTGACTGGGTGAAAAGGGGAGACGGAGAAGACTTTTGTTGTGCTTCACTTAAATTACTATCGACTGGCTGTTTGAATCAGAAAAATACAAGAATGAAGAATTGAACTATTTAGGAAAAAGACTCTTATATGTGTTTTGATGAATAGGCGAGTTAGCCAAGTTGTCTTACGCCCCGTGTGAAGCGTCAACGCTTCCCATTCACTTTGAATGGGTGACATCAGGCGTTGCCGAACAGTATTCTTGATCCGTCGGCGTCGCTTCAGTGGCGTTGCTCGCTGCAGAAGTTGGGACTTTATAAACTTTTCAAGCGCCGACGGAAGCGTCAGCCAATCAGGTCGCTGTATGCAAATACACCAGCTCAGACAGTAGCCGATTGTTGACTAATTTCATTGGCTATTCTATTCTATGACGATCGCGTCAGCCCTAACTTCAGACACGCCCTCTGTCAAGCGTTGTCGCTGAAGCCCTGTGTGAATGGGGTGTTAGGGTGCTTTCACAATTGTGGATCAGTTCTTTTGTTCCGAAACAGGGATTCAAATTGTTACAATTTTGCACTTTGTTCTTGGTGCAGTTCGCTTTCACACGGCGAAGTTTCTAAACAGACCAAAAGGGCTAAAACAACTCACGTGCGAGTAAACTCTCCCCACATTGGCCAGTTTCACAGTTTATTTTGCAGAGACCCGCACAGATGTCAGATGAGTCCTTATTTTAATTTATGCCGATGAGCAATAAGTCATTGTAAGCGAAAAGCTGCACTTTCATTTTGAATGGTGACACTCACAGACATCGTCACCAAATATAAATCAGAGGTAAGACTTTTTCATACATAGCAGTTGGCTTATGCATTATAGGCTTTACATTATAGAGAGAAATAACAGATACAGTAAAGCAAGACTGCAGTTCGGTCAATTTTCGGATAAACAGCTCTCTGTAATATTTAACATGGTCTCACTTTCATATTTGACATAAAACGCACATTTACCGGTAGGGTTGACATTTCGCTCTACTCATAATGCTCTCTTCATATAGCTATATATGCCGATTACATATCCATAATGCATTGTGATATAGGCTGGTTCGGATCAAATTGCTTTCTCACTACAATCGATCCGCTCCAGAGTTCGTTCCAATCGAGTCGAGACCACCTCATTCAGGCGTTCCCGGACCGATAGTTTTGGTGCGGATCAGAGCGTGATTGCTGGATTCACATATGCCAAACGATCAGTGCTAACGGGGGAAATGCGGCAGGTTCCGAAACAAAAGTCTAGGTGTGAAAGCATCCTTAGTTTTAAATATTTACTGAGTAGACATTAATTGATTTATTATTAAACAAGTAAAATGCTAGCAGCCCTACAACATGCTAAAATCCAAATAATAATAATAAAAATAACAATAATAATAATAACAATATATAAAAACAAAAATCAACTAGATTAATTTCAAACAACTATTATCTTTCCTAGTTTGAAACTTACGAAAAAGGCTCATAATCTGTGTTTTGATGAATAGGTGAGTTGGCCAAGTTATCTTAATTTTTAAATGTCTACTAGTTGCACTGGTATGTGTACAAATAAAAAAGAAGAAGAAAGACAACAACAGGTCATGTAATATCAATCTTATTGTAGACTTAACAGTTTTGGTGGAGTGTGCGCATTTATGTTTTGTTTTTTTTTAACCCCATTTCATAGTTTTGAAATAGGCATTGAAAGAAATGCTTAGATTAGCCCAACTAGCAAAATATTGTCATTTTCTGTTTTATTTGCCCTTCACTTCATGTTTTCTAGCACCAATGTTTAATGTGTTTGTTATGCATATCTAAAGATGATCAAATTGGAGAAAGTTTTAATGTTTATTACAAAATCCAATGTTTTTTTATCTGGGTTTGGTTATTAATGCTTGCCAAATCAGAATAAAAATCCCACAAAGCTGCAAGAAACGCTACAAAATGCTAGCAAAAAAACAACAAAAAACAACTAGAAAACCTAAAAGCTTTCCTCGCTCCTGAGGTAGAAACATTCTCAGACTTTCACCAATAGTTGTAGGAACTATGAAAATATTCCTCCAGTTTGAAAGCTCCTTACACCAAACAAGTATTAAATAATTAATACTTGTCAAATTATAATGAACCCCTAACAAAATACTATCAACACAAATTTTTAAACTCTAATTGCAATTTGAAAGGGTGCAATTTTTCCATTGCAAAAGCTGCCATTATTTGATGTGCAATCTATCATGGTAACAAGCATATAGTTTGTGAAAGTTATGACGTAGTTCGTAAACGCATTATCCTGAACAATGTGAAAAATGTAACACAATCTAAATGCAAAGGCTTATATAATTAAATCAATTGAATTTAAAATACTGTAGTTATTTTCTTAATGTGGGTGTTAGGGTGGCACAGTGGGTAGCACAATCACCTCACAGCAAGAAGGTTGCTGTTTCAAGCCTCGGCTGGGTCAATTGGCATTTCTTTGTGGAGTTTGCAAGTTCTCCCCGTGTTCACGTGGGTTTCCTCCGGGTGCTCGGGTTTCCCCCACAAGTCCAAAGATGTGTGCTATAGATGAATGGGGTAAGCTAAAATTACCTATAGTGTATGTGTGTGTTTGGATGTTTCCCAGTGATGGGTTGCAGCTGGAAGGGCATCCCCTGCGTAAAACATATGCTGGATAAGTTGACGGTTCATTCCGCTGTGGCGCCCCCAGATATAATAAAGGAACTTTGAATCTCGTCTGTTGTTGTGTCTGTTGAGAGCAAGGGGGATTTGCAGTCTCCAAACACTTTAAACTAGCCTTCCCCCTAATGCCCTCTCAACATCCATATGCTTACAGAAGATTTAAAATCAATCGCTCACATCAGCTTCACATCCCATCGGTGCAGCACGTCCAACAGGGGTGTCTGACTGGGTCTAATTCAATTCTCACCACCTCCAGCACATTCTGATTTAATGCTAATGCCTCCCCTTAGAGGGTGTAAGTGCGTTAAGCCACACAAATGAAATGGCTTCAGTGCCTACATCGACAAAGCCACCGATGTAGCCATGAAAACTGACTACCCTTCGTTATAAACCAAAAAAGACAAGTACAGTTTGCGGATACCAGTCATAGGTTCGACCTTTAAATGTGTCCATCTGCTTTATGATTCATTAAGTGTGAAGTTCTGATCTAGGAAAATAGCTGCCATGTACTTGAAGGGAACGCTGACATGACAATGGTTTTAAAATACTTCTCAGATGTAAAGGATAAAACTGTCAGCTAAATGTCAGAGATATGAGGTGCAGTTTTCGTGATGCGTTATTGCCTTAGGTGAAAAGCTGAAGGCAAACCCCTGCGGGCAGGTAAATGTGCTTTATGAATGTTCTCAATGTTGATTTCAACCCTATAAATCCAATTAAAAAAAAAATGAAATGGCCATGAGGATTGGGAAAGGTACACAAGCCAGGACTTGTACTCTGAATGCCTGAAGTGCAATGACACTACATGTCCACTGCTCATTAGGTTATTGGTGCTAACTATCCCTCCAAAATGTATTTTTACATATAAGCTCATCAAACCCATCATAGTTCTGTTGATCAAACCTATTATTTGAACTAGGGTTGGGCGATGTCAATCAATTTGGCATCGTACGATGTCTAATGTGGAACATCGCGATGGACAATGGCATCTGTGAATTAATTATGAATAATTCATTAATTCATAACAAATTAATTGTTTGTAGCCTACCGTTTCAACTACCTGACTCGCATGGTCTTTGTTTAACCCATAACCAAATCATAAATAAATAAATAAATAAAGCTAAGTTACACACAAATTACCACCTGTCAACCACTTTTTCCGCAGGACTCTGGCATGAATAGGCAGAGTGATCTGTGTCGTTATAATAGCTTGGTTGGTAAAAAAGGTCCACAGCCAACAGGAACCAACCAACGGTATCTGAGGTTTTTGGTAAAATTACTAGGATCGCGATGCCGGCTCAGCATGGTGATGTCTATCGGCCATCGATGATGGACAATGGCATTGTCTATCGACCGAACCCTAATTTGAGCTATATGTACCTTTTAAGGAACATACAAGTATACCGTACAAATGTACCAAGGCTCTACTCTTCAGCAAAAAGACAACCACAAAAACTAAACGTTAATTGACACAAAGCTTACATTAATTAACTTTTGCCAACAAAAGCAGACTTTGTTGTCTCATGTTGTCTGCATTTGGGCCAAAAAGCTGAACAAGAACTACAGGCAACTGCCAAGAAGACTGTGTTTTGCACCTGTGTGATCAACTGTCTATAGTATAACTAATCTACATTCCTTATTCAAACGAAACTGAAATTAGTAGCAGAGAGTAGTGCTTGTTTACCATTTTTAAAATCAATTGTGTTGATGATGTTACACCGATGGCCCCAACAGCAATTCAACATGATAAATTGGATGAACCAGCGCCAACGCGAGCCAGACTAAAGCTCATGTGTGGAACAAAAAACTAGCCCGACAGATGCTCACTGATGGCCTGACGTTGGCCGATAGCCTACCGCCAGCTTGGTGTGTCATGACCCTTACTCTAACAAGCCTTTGGCTTTACTCAAACACATAGAATAACAGTCATTTCAGCATTTACTCTCCCAGAGCTTGCTGGAGATTAGAACAATGTCATTTTAGTTGCCAGCAGAAATCATTCATGTAGGCCCAACACAAAAGAATCAAGTTAGCTTCCATTTGACTAATTTAAGTGGATTGATAGAAGCGAAATTAAGTAATTGTGACACTATGTTGCTTTTTTAATTAGTAAATCGAACAAATATGAAGACCCAGGCCAATTTTGGTCTGATTAATGTGTATGGGTGCTGGAGGAAGCCAAGTTACAATCGCATTATCTAGGTTTGTTAGACGAAATGATTTTCTTTGGATTAAAACATTAGCATGACAAGATTTTAATTTTTTTTTAGTCCAACTGAAATGCAAATGCGCTCGTTTCCTAGGTTTCGGTGATCACTACAGATGGGAAATTCTTATTCTTGGATATTTAAACTGAACTGGCTGAATCAACATCAATAACACACTCCTGTGTTGATCAGTTATGCGTTGTTAATGCTAGGCTTATCAAAATCAGACTTGCTTGTCTAGATGGCGGGGTTAAAGTGGACATGGCATTACTCTCTAATGCAGCATTATTAAAGGATCAATTTAAGTACGGAGTATGGTGAGCAGTGCCATTCCGGGAAACAGAGAGCAAATCCACACATTAAATCTTGCACATTGACCAGGCAAAGCTTATCTAGCTTTTACCCAACTGTGTCAATGCTTAGAGGGTCAGAGAGGATGAGGCGCATAGGAAATCCAGGCTTTTGCTACCTGTATCGGCCTGTTTGCACCAGTTGGGAGAACTCTAGACCTTGCCAAAACATCATGTTTCCTGGTTTAGTAACATGCATGCCACAAAGAGAGATCAGATTAAATCAGCCCAATCCGATTTATGGGCTCTGCAGCAGCAAAACAATTAGCTGGTTTAGTTTTTCAAAAGGCCCCTCCTTTAGGGGATGGGACAGGAGGTTGTGGTGTTTGGCAAGCGGTCAGGACTGTTCCAACTGGCAAATTACCTGGATTAGTTGAACACAATGCTGCCCAATGAAACTGCAATGCTGGCAGAAAAAGCTGTAACCAAGTCTTATTGAGGATATATGTCATGTGCTGCAACAAAAAGGGATGTCACCATAGGCCAGAATATTCTCCATTATATTTACCTGGAGCTTCTGAGTGTAATTTTGCATTCAAACGCATCCAAAACAAGCGTGATGCTACTTTTTAAAAGCACTACCAGCTCATTCTTTGGAAGCAACACTGTACTGTTTGGGCAATTTTACCAATTTTTTCAGTGATCACTCAAAGCACAAAACAGAAAAAATACAGCACCAATATTTTCTTCCTGAAATTATCTACGGTAAACTGCATTAAACCTGGCATAAGACAAAAAAGGGGTATAAATTATTGCTGATGGGAGAACTTCACCCAAACATGTCACACATCAAATGTTTTGGATCGGTTTTAAAGATTTTTTTTAAGTAAACCTCAAGCTACAAATAAAACCAATGCTTCATGCTGAAAGCTCCTATTGTACTCTACTGTATAAAACTACAATCTTTAACATCAGCTGCAACCTAAAACTACCCAATGCAAAGCCAAATTTGGCAAGGCAAGGCTAATGTTACCTTTCCATAAGCTCTAATTCACCTGTTATCAGATCAGTGGAAGGATGGTCATTAACTTAAAGGAATAATTCACATCCCTCGTTATTTCAAACTTTCGTTATGTCCTTCTATAGTGAAATGAAAATACAATCTATTGTTTCCTCCATGACATTGATTCCAAATTTTATATAAGCTCACTCTAAGATTTAAATGAGAAAAAAAGTATAATATATAATCCCTCACAAGTATGAAAATCCATAAATTAACTATAAAAATTATTTTGGTGCCTTAAACGCTGAAAGCTTTTCAATTTTGATGCGCATTAAGCTAAAGCCCCCGAAAGAAGACATAACCACACTGTAGAACATTACATACAGTTTTCAGCATGGCTGCCTGATTATGACTAATATAGTCAAATTTAGACTGTGGGATTCAATTATCCCGTTGTCTGCAAGCGATGCATAGCTTCTGAAATGGATTACATTCAGGTACTCCATCTCCTTCTCCCTGGCCGCTGCAGGTTTTCAAATATTTATAAACTGAAAGTGGAATCCCAACCCTGCGCAGACCTTTAAATCATTTATGAAGCTCATTCTTCTCCATGTTTTGTTTCTCATAATGACACACAGAACCATTCCACCATGGAGACCGACAGACATTTTAAAGTGTGAGACCATAGAGCTTGGCCGCCTATACTCGCCTCTATTAATTCTTCATCGCATCACTCAATAGGAGTTGAAAACACACCATCCTTTGCTTTTATCACCCACTTCTTAAGTTACTTTATCGGGAGGGTGATGTTTGCAAGGATCAAGAGAGTCTAGAAGTACTTTTTAATACTCAGGGAGCCGATTAAATAAGACGTGTGCATGAATTGTTGAACATTTAATGGTCAAAACACTTCTCAATATTATCTTATTGTCCCTGCAGGACATAAATATGAATTGATGATAAATAAGGAGCATGTGTGTCTTGGCCTGACATAGCACATTTTCTTTAAATCCGGCCTTTGTGTCAACAGAACAAGGTATCAACATTCAGCGATTGGGTTAATATGCTTGTAATTACAATAAAAACACAATAGCTAAATGCAGACTTAAGTATATATGTGCATTCACTATAATTGGGGCACTATAAATGATTTTTGTCATTATTTATACATTTTATGTACAAGTTGTCAACTAGGGCTGAACAATTTATTGTTTCAGCATTGATATCGCAATGTGATCATTCGCAGTAGTTACGTCGCGAACATACGCAATGTTAAGTCTGGATTATAATTTATCATTTCGCAAGTGTTTTTGAAGCCGTTGACTGTGTAAGGGTTTTAAAAGCATTCAGGCCTAAGAAATTGTACCAAATCGTAACTTTGACAAATTAATAACAATTAATTTTATTGAATTGTTTATAAAACGAAGACTATGCAGTATCATTTTACATTTGATTATTTAATTACTGTATACCTGAATAAAGTTCGACTTCTCGGAAAACAATAGAACAATGTTCATTTAATTTGTATCTTTTTCTTTATTAAATGCTATCCATGATATTTTTTTATAGTTTATGCATATGCACTCCCCTACAGAATCATCCCAATCCATCTAAAATGATCAATTCTTTCCAAATAGAGATATTCAACTCATCTAGTGAAATGGTAATCCTAACCGCAATATATCAAAGAAAAAAAAAAAATATCGCAAATTAGATTTTTCCAATATCGAGCAGTCCCATTTTCAACACAAAAAGAATAGGATATAATACAGAAGATTGTCATTAATAAATGTGTTAAAAAAATAGTCAAAAATTACTTCTCATTAAACCGGTGCTGAGTCCCAATTCGCATACTATCCGTCCTAAGTAGTATTTGAAAATAGAAGTAGTATGTCACAAATTGTAGTATGTTGAAAAGAGTATGTAAAAGATTCCTGGATGGTTAACCATTTCTGGTAAAATAATTACTCTAATCGTTAAAAAAAAATAAATAAACATACTCTAATCGCTGGTATTGCCCACAATACTGTACATTGCACGTTGGATATGAGTTTGATTAGAACGACAAACGTGGGTGAAAAGGGTAAATACTACAACATGGTGGACGCACGAGACCAACCGTCAAGTAGAGAGGCTTCAGTAAAGTTGTTTGAATGACTGTTAATATCTAGCCCACTGGAAAATATTTAAATAGCGTTTTTCCGTGTTATATTGTCTATATATAAATATAAAGACGTGTTTGGACATTAACGTCTTGAATGCATAATTATAGAAAGACCTGAGGAGATTTCTCAGCATGAAAGACTCATGAATGGCAGATTAACCTGCTGCTACTTCTCCAATAAAATAGGAAATTAAATATGACAGAAATGTGGATGGTGTGTGGATGATTGACAGGGCTCATAACTAGGCCCACACGGAATCAGATTTTTAGCCCATCATTGATTCTGTATATTTACTGGTGTAAATGTGTGTAAATTTATATTTATTCAGTTTTTATATTAATTTCAGTAATAATATCGACTAATGAGAAAGTATTCATATGATTTATTTACAATACAGTTTGTAAAGTACTATTTTCTCTCTTTTAGTAAATATTTTTAGGAGAGACTTGCTTTGTTTACTAAATAAAGTGGATCTAATTGGACTCACATTGTAAACATTAAATAAAAGTTCAAAAGGTATTACTTTTTATTTCATATATTAAGGTTTTAGTTATGATACTCACAAAATCATTCCGCATAAATCCGCAGATTTAACAAAATTCTGCGCAGAAATAGCAAAAAATGTCCGCAGATTCCGTCTGGCCCTACTCACAACTTTCTCGTTAACAGATCATTATGTTGCTTAGTTATGTCCAAAGCTTGCATACTCTTCTTTTACACACTCACAAGTATATATTTTTCCATTTACAAAAAAAGTACATACTTTTAAGGTGTAGTACAAGTATGCAAATTGGGACACAGCACAAATTTATTTATTTAATAATAATTTTTTTAGAGGGTTTTCACCTTTAATTTGAAATGACAGTGGGAGTTACAGACAGGAAAGTATTGGGAGAAGAGAGAGGGGAAGGGTCGGCAAAGAACCTCAATCCGGGAATCAAACTCAGGTCGTCATGAGCACCACGGTGCTATATGTCGGCCCACTTAACTACTTGGCTATTGGTGCTGACATTAAACCAAATTTAAATAATCAAATATACATTTTTACGAGCTTAAATGTTTCAAATATAATATTTGCCCATACTTAGTTGCATAAAAAAATCAGAGCATGGTTATTTCTGAATGTCCATCAATAGCAAAAAATAACGTTTGCAGACAGATGGTATAGTAGCAACATCTACCAGTACAGTCTCGATGGGCAATGCTAACCAGCTAAGCTTTAACCCTTTGATTGGAACCCATTCAACTACGTTTATTCACTTCCTGTGGGCGTTCCTGGTGCCCGCCGCTGATGCCAACATCTTTCGGCGGGCCTGCCAGGGCGTCCTCCAGACATTCTGATTTTGTGCCCCCCGGGGCTAATTATAAAACCCAGCTTTTGCTAGGCCACCTGCTTCACTGTGAAATGAAGCGCTTGTGGTGTGAACGGAGTCGCTGGCTGGTGAAAAGTGTTAATGATTACTCACAGAAGTAATCATTTTCTAATCACCAGGGGATGTAATGAGACGGCTCTAGTCCCTCCCCAGGCAGTCTAATTTAAATGGCACAAGTGAGAGATGTTCAGCTGACTGTTATGACGCATTCGGCACAATTGTAATTCCTCAGCACTGGTTGTAAGAAGCCTTTGCTGTATGCGAACACAAACATACCCACACAGCTTCTGAGAAAGGCCGCTTGTGCAAATGTTGTTAGCGCGTAATGACCTATTAGCCGTGGTCTTCGTAAGTGCTGACAGTCAAGATATTGCGATAGCAGAAACGATGGTGAGTCTAAGATGCCTATAGAAGCAAGGTTATTATAACAAAGCTTAATGCATTTCATACAGTCAATAAGCATTAATTTTTTACAGTTCAATTAGTGCTTTATATTTATATACACTCATGCTTGTGTTTGAAAGGGTAAAGCATGCCAAGGAGCATATAATGGAACTGATAGGGGTGTTTTGTTGTTTCTTGGGAGATTGAAATGCTTATAATTTATTAACAACTTAAACAAGAATAAAATGTAAATATAAAATCAGCCAACAAGTAGAGCTGCACGATTCTGTTTAAAATGAGAATCGAGATTTTTTATTTTTTTTTTGCTTAAAATCAAAATCACGATTTTCTCACAATTCTTTAAATGTAAAATAAAGGTTAATATAAGTAGACTATTGTTATTGTTATTTCTCAAACATATATGGTAAAACAACAACAATAATAATGTGTGTATCTACTGTTGGTAAAAATGCTAGCCTACATTTTGAATAGATTTTGAATGGTGGACTTAAATAGACTTAACATTTGTCCTGGTAATTAATGCACAGTAAAGTGATGACATCAAAATACAGAATATTCATAATTCTGACATTGAATTATTGTGTTTGAGACATATGCTTGCAATCTGTCATTGACAACATTATTAGACCATTTTTTTCTACTGGTAAAATCAGACATGTCATTATAAGATTCCCTCTTGCATTATATTCAACATTATATAGGCTAGAGTAGTTATACTGACACTGTTAAACATTTCTCATGCACAACACTCTGTGTTCGCTATGAAAGAAAAAAATATATTAAATGCGCAATCATAACGGTTCAATTTTCACTGCTGAGTGCGGTTCATACTTCCCACGCGGCTCCCAAACGATCACTCTGTGCCACAAACTGAATGTAAATTACAATTTTCTTACCTGTTATTCACAGCCTATGCAGGTTTGGTTCACTAAAGTAGACGCGCGCACATCTATCATTAAGTAGGACGCACACCCGCCCTCTTTATGGTAACAGCTCACGGTCAGCAGCGTTTTGTGTGATTTTGCGGTCGCGAATTAATCATTACATAAAGACAGAAATTACATTTTTGGGTGAATTATACCTTATGAATACAGTATGCGACTCAACACCATTTGGAGGTGTCCATGTCGCTAAGCAACGTATGTAAAACAACGTGAAGACCGCCTGTTTCTCTCCTGAACTTAGGCTTATTGGAATCGTAGTAATGGTGGATTAGGATCGTAGGAGGTCGAATCGAGATCGCGTTCTTTTTTCGATTAATCGTGCAGCTCTACCAACAAGTGAAATTATTAGTTTAAATAGCTGTTTTTTGGAATAAATTATATTTTAAATATAAAGAAAGAAGCTGCAATGTCATTGTATGATATAGCTTTATAGCTATAGCTTCAAAAACTGAAATCATCCAACATCACATACGAACTTTGTAATAATAATAATAATAATAATATTTACACAACAGTCACGTTCTTGAGGTAACCAACATTTCTATTTTACCCATAAGAAGCAGTTCCTCTAATGAAGCACATTATTAGCTCTCCATTAATGCAGTAGCAGCAAAAAAAAAAAACGAATGAGTCTGGCTGTGGGGACTTTAGTGCATATGTGTGTATTGCAAATTCTGCAAAGTGCATTTCTAGATTTCCTTCACCTACTTGGCCAGTATTGTCCTGTTACCCTTTAAAATATTCAGAGAAACATGCTATAAACAACTTCTGACCGACAGTGTTCAGTGGTCATCATTTCACATTTCATTACATTTGATGGCGACAACAGCAGCAGTAAGCACCCTCTCCCTAAATCTCTCCACAGCAAGTCCCTTATTGCAGTCTGTAATTACAGAGATTAAGCCACTTTGTGCCCTCACTCTACCTAATAGCCAATTGACAGAAAGGCTTTGTAATGTAGATCACTAATCAATATTCCAATGTCTCAGTGCTGACACATCACTCTGATCCTAAGTGAGAAGTCATGAAACGCTAAAGCCTCAACTTCAACCCTCTTGAAAATGCTGCCCTTCAATCACAGCCGCCGCTCTTTTATATTGCTTCACATCCAGATAGTTTAACATGCGCATCCTCACTTTGCTCAACCACTCTCAAGACCCTCACTAAGATGGGAGCACTCAGCTGCTTTCAAAGACGGCTGCCAAGCCGAGTTTAGCTTTTTGGCATGCGGTTATCTTGACAGAAATCACTGTTTATGTGTCAATGTCGACAGCCTGCTGACTTCAGTTGCTCCTCTGCTTAGAATTATGACTGGAGCAGTTTTCAAAGGAAGCTCCTACAATGCAAAATGATTCAGCTGTGTGTGTGTGTGTGTAGATCAGATAATGTAATACAGATACTTAAACCTTCAGAAAGCATAAAAATGAGTATACACACTAGAGCAGATTAAAAGTAAGATGAATGCCAAAAACCTTACCCAGATCAGCTCCGTAAACTTAAAACAGAGGCGACTAGGCTGGAAGATGTTTCCAGGTGCTGACAAATGCAGTTGGAATCAGAGAATAAGGCACGGTAGTGATACTGTTCCAGCTATCTGATGTTGGATCATAACAGTCCAGGGTTTTACACCTTTGCGTACCAAAGTACCCTCCGACCACATAGAGTTTATTGCCAGAGGCCACTGCATGGCAGCTCATTCTTTTAGAAGTCATGTCACCAACACGGGTCCATAGATTAGTCTCGCAATCAAATCGGTAGGCGGACGCTGCAGTGAACTCTGTGTCTCCTCCCATTATGAATATCTGACTGCCAAGAACGGCAGCAGCAGTGTATCTCCAGGGCTGTGGGCACTCAGCAGCTATAGTCCAACGGTTCTCAACAGGGTCATAACACTGGACCTTTGAGGCCTTGTCCCTGTGGATGGTTGTTCCACCAAATACGAAGAGTTTTAGCTTGGCGCTGACCACTGCTGCATTACTGACACCATCCCTAAGCGGTGCCATCATCGTCCATTTATTGGTTAGGGGGTCATACCGCTCGACCTGTTTAAGAGATACTGAAGGAGAGGCTGGGAAGACACCTGCAATAGCAGTGTGCCCCCCAACCACATAAAGGCAGTTTTCAAGTTCAGCTGAGCCATGTCCAAAGCGTGCAATTAGCATCGGGGCACCTTTTGACCATTCTTCATGTACGGTGTCATATATCCAAACATCCTTTGACACTCCATTTTCTGACCCCCTTCCTCCTGTCACATAAACTTTGCAGCCAATGGCACATGCGCTGAACTCTTTCCTGGGACTGGGAAGATCTGATTTGGGTATGATCTCTTTTGCTTTGTGGTCCACTTGGTAGATCTTGTCACACATAAAAGTCTGACCCCCAAGAATTAGCAACGTGTGGCCAGCTTTGCGAGGCCTGGCGCAAGGGCTGGTGACAACGCCGTCATTCTGCAGAATCTTTTTCTTGCACTGCATGGCCTCATCGACAATCTGTCGGCTCCTTTTATCTGACATCACAAGTTCCTCACATGCCACGGCCTCAATGAGGCATTCTGAAGGTAGCAGCGCAAGGCGTAGACCTCGCAGAAGTTCTGGAAGGTAGTCTCTGCGGCTATCTAGGTCATACCTAACCCAGCGCATGACCGCATTGAACACAATCTGTTCATCTTCAACCTCTAACTCATCGCTAAGGATGAGATCCAAAAGCTTGTCTTTTGAGAGGCCACAGAAGTCTTCAGTGTCTCGTAGCGTCTCAAAGTGAATGAGGCACATCCTCCATGACAGCTCGTAAAGGCGTTTGCATTGATGGGCATCAGAGAGCAGCATCATTCCCAGGCAGTTTGATGCATGTAAATTCTTCTCCAGAAACTCTGCAGCAGCATCACGAATGTCATGAAACTGTAGCATATCTCCAGCCTCCAGTAGTGACTCTGCATTTTCCTCATTAATGATGACACGTGACGAGTAAGCAAAGTCCAAGAGGAGCTCCAGAACTTCTGGGTGAACACTGTCACGAAAGTTAACCTCGTTGTCAAGGCTTTCACGGAGGCCACCACTGAACATGGCTTCAAAGTAGCGACTGCAGGCAGCAAGCACAGCTCTATGACAGGGAAATGAGCGGTCGCCAGCCCATAGTGTTACATCTGTAAACATGCACTGTTTGCGAAGGGTATTCAGGTGGGTGAGTACACTGTCTGGATGAGAGGGCTTGTGGAAGAGCGAGATGTTCATGGAGCCTGTGCTCGTCCTCGACTTGCGGTTTTCATGGACACTGACTGACATCTTTTCCAGCACGTCCAAATTTTCACTGGTTCCAATATCTCGAACTAGGAAAAAACAAAAAGGACAACAACGAAAGGTTAGCAAGTGCTTAATAAAAATACTTCAGTATTTGGGATGACTCACTGCTGTACATGTTTACACTTGGCAGTGAAATCAGCACTGAGAGAGTAGTTATGTACAGTGCCGTTTTAACGAAATCAAGAGCCAACTAGTGCCACTTTTTTCAGCTACAGAGAATGAAACTATTGGTCTGCACTCTTGAATAATTAGTTTTAGCTTAAATGTGCTTATAGTGTTTTTCTTTCTCTGGCAGAGTAATTCTTTTTTAAGCTTATTTTCATGTTTAATAGCAAGAGATTGAAAAAGTATTACCTCACTGACATTTTTACATGCTTCATTGAGAAGACAAACTTTGCTTGACACATACTGCTTTAGTATTTCAAAATATTACTAGAACAGTTAAGTTCACTGTACTTTGTTCAGAGGATCGGAGCACTGTAATCTTCTTTACACTGTTAATCCAACACAAAGTGCAAAATTAATCATCTCAGTCTCTAATTCTTATATTTTATGATGACAGATTCTAATTAATGTTTAAATTGTGAACTAAGTTGTAAGTAAAATAAAAACATGCAAGAAATCCAGTGAGATCACAATCGCAAAAAAACTTAAGAAATAGATATGATAGCATCTTATCTTAGCTAGTCAAATGTAGATTTACTCGAAAGTGTTTTTGTTTATTGTATTTGCAAGAACTAAAGAGAGAACATCTAGAACAATCTGTAAATGTTTACTTAGATACAAGAAAAAAATGGCTTTGTGAATAAATGTAACTGCACTTAGGGCAGGGTCGATAAACAATGTAATATCGAATCGCAATAAAATTGATGTCAATAACAATGATAAGCTCTGGACTTTTTTTAACTCTATATTGATCTAAGAGCCAATCACACGGCAGAAATGTGCAACAATGGGGATCTAAAGGAGCGCTGATATTAAGAGATGTACCGAATTTTTAATTTATAGGCCGAAAATATGTTATGCCGTTTAATAAACCCTCTAACTTTTGTGGCTTCAGTCATTGTTGGAGTACTCTTTTAAATCTGGAAGTATTAACAACTTACATTGAAATATGTATTGTTCAATACGAAAAATAATTATCGAGATTGTATTTTTGCCCATTTCGCCCAGCTCTGATTTCACCTAAACGGAACCCTGAAACTAATCACTGACATGTTCATTTGAAACACGACTGCAGTGAAAAACATTGAGTGCCTCCATTGTAGACTGTATGACACTGAGTGCAATGCAGCAAAACTAGAAAGCTCTCATTATAATCGACAGAACAGTGTAAATTTAGACAGGTTTGTGGATTAATGCCATCAATGTTCGAAAAACACTTTATGCAGCACATGATTTGGTGAGACAGTTTTGCCCTTTCTGTGTGACATTTAAAAACTAAGGTTTCATCAGCAAGGGTTCAATGTTTCCAGTGGCTCTTTGTGTGAATGAATGTGCTTGCATGCAGACTGGATTCTTTAACTGATGCGGTTTGAGGTTATTGTGACGAGAAAGGAGTGCAAGCATGCACAAACATCGGCAGGGTCTTTATGGATCACACTCTCGGGTTGACATGAATTACAATGCAGAGGTTGACCACAAAGGATGCAAGGTCACAGTTATCCGTGCAGAAAGCTATGCAGGGGATAAGGGTAACTGGGAGGCTGGTTCTGGAGGGATTGGATGCAGGGCTTGTTGATGGGTGAACAAGGGAAAAGGGAGAAAGCAGGTGTCTAAAACCACTTACAGCGACAAAAACTGCTGACCCACGCACAGGCACTGACAGTGAGGATCTGAGGGGGGGTCTGCATTGGTCCCAAAAAGCGTCCCTTCAACAGGCCGACAAAGTTGTCCTTTATGGGGCCAGGGAATAGAGAACGGAACAGAAATATTTAATTTTATCCACATTAATATATGGAGTGACCCTATGAGGGTCTCCAGTCATTGCTTGCAATTTATGGCTATCGTGACAATTGCTTAAATGTTGCATAATTCCTTATAGTCAGGTTTGTGGCTGAATGAAAAGGGGAAAGCTGAAAAAGAAGGCCGACTATTAATTCACAGCATGATGAAACTGCCTTGGAGTTCCTGTGCGGTTCATCCCATCACCCATGGTAACCATCACTCAACAACAGCATGAGTCGTGCCAAAGTTGCTGAATCACTCAATGTGAATAAACTAACTACCTATCCATGCGGATATTCTCACCAGCATGAATGACACCTTTTAATTGCAACGCTACTGAGTGGCTGAGGCACAAAGGTCTTTATTTCTTTGAATGTACTGCCTGTGTAAACATTCAAGCTTCTCTGACTAAATAGCCTTTCCAGGTTCTTTTCACTGGGGATGTTGGTATTCCAGAGCTGTATTTCAGTTAAGCTACAGAAAAGGGAGGGAGGGAAATGCTTTTTGTGCGTTTGCGTAAAGTCAAATGCTGGCAACCTCACTGATCTGAAAAAGCTCAATGAATCACTGGCCTGCATGAATCCCATCATCAGGACGAAGTATTTCTATCAGCACTCAGCCTAAACCATTTTAAGCAAATACGCGGGTAGACGCAAACTCAATTTTGTGCATCACTGCTTTCTACAATATCATAATATGCAACACTTTCTTGTTATGTTACCACAAGGGGTGCTATAGTGAATGTTTTCAGTCTTTAGAGCAGCATTTACTCTCTAAAATGTAAAAGTGCCATAGTGGCACCTTTGTAAAGTAAAACATCTTGTTATTGGGGTAGCAAATAGACAACCTTATCGATCTCTAAAAGTTTCTATGTGAGCATCTTAACACATACCATCAATGTGACTATGAACTATTTTTACGAGTAATTAATATATAATAACGCATTTTTGCAGGTGCAAGCCAAATGACAAAACATATTGAACTAAAACTTCACTAAACTGAAATATTTGTATTTGCGTGATAGCACTTAAAACTGAGAAATTCAATGTAAATGGAGTTATTACTATTGTTACAGAAAGTTTTAAGTATGGCCATATTCCTTATGTGGATATTGTAAAAGAAAAAAACAGCGAAGACATGGAAATTAGTCATATGCTTAGTTCCTTATTTCTTATGCTTGTATGAAGAACCAAGAAGGAGAACCATTACTAAACATGTTTGTCGTACTGTACATTTTAATTTAACAACCTTATTTCAGGAAATAAAGCCTTTAATTCAACACCAGATTCATCAGGTCATTTCAAAGATACATCTGAACACTAGAACTACCACTGGCTGTCTAATGTATGCGTGTAAGATGTGAATAATTCAATTATAATGGTAATGTTAGGATCATTCACCCTTTGCAACAGTAAGCAGCCTATTTGAAGTTAGACAGGCGCTTGTTTACTTGAACTATGACCAATGTAAAAATAAATGAACCGAACTTCAAATTCCGTCGTTGTATAAAACACTGAGGCCATGGAGGATACTTTTAGACTTACTTTCCTGTACTTCATACCACAAAAATATATTCCCAACTGGTGAAAAACTTCAGTAACGTTAGGAGCAGGTGTTCTGTGGCGCGAGCTTGGGAAAGAAAACACACAATTTCCTTAAGCAACTTCCATTAGTTAACCTCTCGGCTCCTTTAGACTTTATAAACTGACGAAATATATTAGTAATACCAATAAATAACGCGACAAATAATACAATTTCTGCGACTTTTTTGCGCTGCAAGACTTCAGAAATGCGCGAACTCGAGCTACAGTTAGCCAGCTCGCTAGTGCGCTAAACAATGGAAAAGACACCTGAAAAGCTGAATAACTCACACTGAGGTGAAATCTAATCCAGGTAAAAATGAACCCGGTTATATCAGAAATGACAGATTTGTCTAAGCTTAATCTTACGGCGACCGCTGTGAATAAGAGGAGCCAAGGCTGTTAGCGGACAGTCGCAACTCAGTGTATTGACATGCAGAAGAAAGCCTGACAAACTCCTGACGATTACAGAGGCGTAAATACGCTACTCTCCCTGTAAGCGATCATTATCTTCCGATTTACACCCGTTTCTCCTTCTGGAAGAAGCGAGAGGTGGTCACCAATCCCTATTCAGCTCACACCTAATCCTGACTGAGTGTATTGGCTTTTCCAGCTCTGCCAAAAACAGGAAGAACAGTGCAGATGTTGGTTAGAGGGTTATTAATCTCAAGCTTTTTGTTCTAATATAACTCTATTTTTTAAAAAGACTTTGTTTACTTACAGTGTACTGGACGCTAGTAGGAAATCCTGACGTTGTGCGGTTTCAAATTTTGGGAAGGAATCATAGTTTTGTTCGCCTCTTGTCTGGTCGGCTGGGTTACTTTGTCCACATTCCAGTCCTCACTGATGAAAAACTGTAGAGTCTCCTAAGGTAATATCCAAACGCAGGGGAATGGGTTGCAGCGAGTGATTGACGCGCCGTGGACCAATCACGAGCTGAGAACTTATGCAAATGTAAATTGTAGCCAATGCGAGCGCTCCAACCTGAAATTCTGCGCTGTTTTCTGTATAAAGCAGCCAATTGGTGAAAAGTGGGCGGGGCGTCGCGATGGGCGCTGACAGGGGATCACAACAATTAGGAGAGAAGTGTTTTTATCTACACTTCTTAAAATTGCAACAATGAGAAATCATCCATGAAACACTGCGACATCTCTGTACGTATATATATGATTATATATGACTAATTTCTAGTAGGAAAACAAAACAGAACTTATTTAAATTCCCCATACAAGTAGAATTATTTTATTTTTATTATTATATATTTTTTCACACCATCATCCTTCAGCCAGTAATTCAATTATTTTCCAATTATTTGTTTAGCTTATAACTTACAACTTAAGGATTCTATACTCAATGCATATAGCTCCATCTAGTGGAACTGTATTCATAGCTGTGATGAACCATAGCATAACTTTAACATTGTTTACATCTTTAATCATAGATGTAGACAAGGTTTAACTGACCACGATGAGTGATTTGTATATGATAATAATACTGCACTCAATATTGATCAATATAAATATCATTATAAACTCATATTTTATCACTGCAGTTATATTTTCATACATTAAATAAAACTGTTTGCATTACAGCTGGTCAGCTGAGCAAATTTACTTAACTATTAAACTGATTTAGGAGACACGGTGGCTCAGTGGTTAGCACTGTCAAGGTGAATTGTCTGTAATGTATCTGAATGAGAGTGTATGGATGTTTCCCAGTGATGTGTTGCAGGGCATCCACTGCGTAAAAACATATGCTGGATAATTTGGCGGTTCATTCCACTTTGGCGGTTAATAAATAATTAATAAATAATTTATTTTAATAAATTATTAATAAATAATAAGTCGAAAAAAATAATTGAATGAATGAATGAATGAAAGTCTGAACCTTTACTAATCTACTTCTTTAAACTTTGATATTAATTAATTAATCAAAAAAAAAATTACTTTTTAAAATTGTATATTGTTAATATGGCAAGCTTTTAAATTATGTTGTAATTAGGGACTCAACTCTATCAACCCTGATTGAACTGTGTATGCTATGGAGATACACTAGCTTTAACGCTTGATAGCTATACCTAGGGGAGTGCGGGACACAAAGTAACACTTTTTGGTTTTTGGCTAAATAATGAACAAAGTAATAGGGTTAGACAAACAATTTGTTTAACAACAACACACAAGCCTCTCCTACAAATGAGCACTGAAAGTATGATCGCTGGACTTTGGGTTTCTGTGAAGTATTGCTGAAAGTGCCAGGAGTAAAAATGTTACTATTTACACCTGCGGGGCAAGGTGTAACAGAGGGATAGTTGTAACATGATTATAAAGGCAGATTTCACAGAGTTTAAATTCATTTAAAGAGTTTATATTGTAGCTATATTTCCTCCATACCTGGCTCAATTTAATTTATTCTACATAGTATGTTTGTTTATTTATTTATTTATTTATTTATTTATTTATTTATTTATTTATTT